>CAUYRH010031028.1:0-15585 GCA_963574655.1 Perodicticus potto
TAGTGATTAAGAAAATGCCATGAAGGCTATGTTTAACAGTTTGACCAAAATATTTCAGATTGTATATGAAGTCAGCACATTGTGCCCCATGATTGCACTAATGTACACAATTATGATTTAATAAAATTATAAAAAAAAAAAAAATAAAGGTCCCATGCACCTCAGGGGAAATTTGTTTGTTAAGCTGTTAAAAAAAAAAAAAAAAATGGCTGGGCATTGTGGCGGGTACCTGTAGTCCCAGCTACTTGGGTGGCTGAGGCAAGAGAATTGCTTAAGCCCAGGAGTTGGAGGTTGCTGTGAGCTGTGATGCCATAGCACTCTACTCAGGGTGATAGCTCGAGCTCTGTCTCAAAAAAAAAAAAAACGAAATCTGTAAAATTATGTACCATGGAAATCCATTTGTATAGAGGTAAAACAAACAGGCAATACAAACCTAGAGTGCTAAAACATAGAATAATGGTAATTTCTGGTGTTCTGGTAATGTTTTATTTATTCAACTGTGTGTTGATTACATAGATGTGGTCACTTGGAGATTATTCAAGCTGTACATTTATTATTTGTGTATTTTTCTGTGTCTATGTTTTATTTCATCAAAAGTTTACCAAAAAGTTTAAATATGTAACAGTATATATACATTGTAGAAAAAAGGTTGTTTACACATGCTTGCCTGTATATGTGTAAAATATCTCCAGTTTATATAAGAAAGTGACACCATTGATTGTCTAAGGTGACAAATGACAGGATGGGCAGTCCTATACTTGTTCATTACTGATTTTGTGTTATCTTAAGAATGTAATTTGTATCATTTGTACCCAATTTTAGATAAGATTTTACATGAATTAAACTGATAAAATGTAATCAGTGATACATGTATATGTTCATGTAAAGCTTGTAGATATATGAATACATATCCCAAAACATCTGTATAAAATATATATTCTTATTGCAACTGGGACTGTGAAGAAGCTACTGGCTGAGGGCTTTACCTTGATCACTTCTGAAAAGATTAAATGATTCAAGTGCCAAAAATCTAAATGCATCTGCCTACTATCAGTGTTTAGCAGTTGTTCCCAATCAATATGGAGACTTTGTTTAGATACCAGGCGCTCATTCTGCAGTTTTTTCTCCACTGGGTGGATGTAGGAGTCCCTGAATGGTAGATGCTGGCCTTACTACAGCCACCCCATCCCCCTCATCCCTGTCTACCACTGAAAAGATTTGTTGTCACCAAGATTATGTTTTGGCAAGCACCAACCTGACACAGCCTCTTGTGATTGGTGTAGCTGGCTGACTCTTTACCCGGATTAGGTTACTTCTTGGTAATAACAGATGTCTTTGTCAGTATATTTTTTGCTTCTAACTGAAAATGAACATGTTTATTCAAATAATTCTGATTTGGTAGCCACCCAGAGTAAGTAGAAGCGATTGATAAAGTAAGTACTTTGCTGTCTTATTTTTTTTTTCCTTGCATTTTAGCATACTGTCTTCTCTTGAGTGGTTTTTGTTTGTTTAGAGGTCTGTTTCTATCAAGACTTTTTTAAAAAGTCTTTTTAAAGCATTCTGTCTCCTTTTTATCTGGAGGTGAACACACACGAGTACACATACATATACACATTTCTATTCCTGCTTTCCTTAAAGATAAAACCCTGCCTATTGGCTTTAGAGCAAGAAATTATGGGAGGCCAAGACAGGTGAATTGCTTGAACTCAGGAGTTTGAGACCAGCCTAAACAAGAGCGAGATCCCATGTCTACTAAAACAGAAAAACTAGCCAGGCATTGTGGTAAGCACCTGTAGTCCCAGTTACTCAGGAGACTGAATCAAGAGGATGGCTTGAGCCCAAAAGTTTGAGGTTGCTATGAGCTATGATATCACCACACTGTACCCAGGGCAACAGAATTAAACAAAAAATATAAAAATAAAAATAGGGCAAAAACTTATCTGAATTCTAGCTGTTTTTTTAATTTATTTATTTATGTAAGACAGAGTCTCACTTTGTCACCCTCAGTAGAGTGCTGTGGGGTCACCGCTCAGAGCAACCTCAAACACTTGGGCTCAAGCAATTCCCTTGCCTCAGCCTCTCAAGTAGCTGGGTCTACAGGCTCTCACCACCACACCCAGCTATTTTTATTTATTTGTTTTTTAACCTTTTGTTTATTAGATCCTAACTTTATACATTACTGCATTTATAGGGTACAATGTACTGATTTTATATACAATTTGGAATGACAAGGTCTCACTGTGGCTTAGGCTGATCTTGAACTCGTGAGCTCAGACAATACTCACCTCGACTTTTCAGAGTGCTATGATTACAGGTGTGAGCCACTGTGCCCAGTCCTAGCTGTATTTTTAAGAATAAATATTTTTAATGGATAAACAAGAAAATTTTAGTTTAGATGAGTAGAAATTGCTCATTTATATAAATGCTAAATCCGTTATTCAAGTTTGTGTCTTTTATTCTAAAATTCTTCTATATGTGATTTTGCTCTTTGTGTTTTTACTTGTATTATATTATTTCCATGAAAATTTCCAAACAATTTCCTAAGAGTTTCCTCCAAAGAAATTGTCTTTGGCAGAATGTGACTTCCTAAACTGATGATTTACATGTGCCTTTATGTGTATCAAAAAGAAAACAACATGCTTTCTGACCTAAACTGAAAAAAATTAAAACATAGGGGTGTTATTTTCTGCTGTATCTTTTTGGTATGTATGTCTGATCTATTAACTGTGCAGAATTTTATATGTGTTCTTGTGTCTTCAATATTGTGGACCCAGGAGTTACCTGTTGCCCAGCTCCTCTGACCTTAATTGACCAGAATGTTCTGTTTTTCTCTTCTCTACAATTAACATAGGTGGAAGAGTTACTGATGGCCATGGAGAAAGTAAAGCAGGAACTAGAATCCATGAAAGCAAAACTGTCCTCCACCCAGCAATCTCTGGCAGAAAAGGAAACTCATTTGACCAATCTTCGGGCAGAGAGAAGGAAACACTTAGAGGAAGTTCTGGAGATGAAGTAAGTGTTTGTGATCTTATTCTTCAAGCATATGCTTAGTGGAAATACTTTTCCTCATTGCTTTCATCCTCAGGCTCAGTTTATTAACAAACTTAGCCTAGTTTTAATGCTGATTTGTATTTCTCATGCTCTAGATTAAGTTTGGTCAAATGTGAAAGAAATCATGGTCAAATAGGATTATTTTCGCCGCCTCTTCAATGAATTTTAAAATCCTCTACAGTTTATGTATTTGTGTCTAATTGCCTTTCTGTAATTCCTAAAATCTTCTGGAAAGTTCAGGTAAATTGGTGAGCTTACTGGGGAAGAAGACAATTGCTTCTGCGGTAATAAGATGACTGGGCTTTTTTTTTTTTTTTGAGTAGGCAATTTTTAAAGAACATTTTTTTAGGGTGGTGCCTGTGGCTCAGTGGGTAGGGCGCCTGCCCCATATACCAAGGGTGGCAGGTTCAAACCCGGCCCTGGCCAAACTGCAACAACAACAACAACAACAACAAAATAGCCTGGTGTTTGGCTGGCACCTGTAGTCCCAGCTACTCGGGAGGCTGAGGCAAGAAAATCGCCTAAGCCCAGGAGTTGGAGGTTGCTGTGAGGCCACGGCACTTTACCCAGGGCGATAAAGTGAGACTCTGTCTCTACAAAAAAAAAAACAAAAAAACATTTTTTTATTACTGACATTTCCTAAGATACATAAAGGTAGAGAAGATAGTATAGTGAACTCCCATATGCCTGCAACAATTAACATTTGCCACACTGGAAGCCAATTTTTACAAAATTTAACTAAAAATTTTGCTGTACATCATTTTCCTACTTGCCCCACCTCTTATGAATTCCTGAGATACGTAATCTCTTGTGGAGCATGTATGCAAGAACATAGTAGAGAAGCTTACATTGAACTAAGTAACACATCCATCACAATTATACTCATTTCTTAATAGGTTTGAAATGTACCAGTGCATCATGCACATTAGGTGAGGTCCCTCAAAAAACTCTCCCTCCTCCCATGTCGGCCCTCCCCTCTCCTCTCTCTCCTCTTCCCTTCCACTTTCTGGGCGATAGTTATGTTTTGCCATTTGTATGAGTGTGTAGGTGGTTATATATTGATTTCATAGTAGTATTGAGTACTTTGGATATTTTTTTCTTCCATTCTTGAGATACTTTGCTAAGAATAATATGTTCCAGCTCCATCCAGGTAAACATAAAAGATGTGAAGTCTCCATCTTTTTATGGCTGCATAGTATTCCATGGTGTACATATACCACAATTTGTTAATCCATGCATGGATCAATGGGCGCTTGGGCTGTTTCCATGTCTTGGCTATTATGAATTGGGCTTCAATAAACATTCTGGTGCAAATGTCTTTGTTTTAAAATAATTATTCATTGTTTGAGTATATCTCTCTTTCCTTTTTCTGTTTTTTTGTTTGTTTTTTTTTTTTTTTGGTATATAGAATTTTAATCTCAGCTGGAAAGGATGTTAGAGATGTTCTGTGTGATTCTTAGACTTGATTGTGCAGCTTAACCACCTGGAGGACTTATTGAGACAACAGGTGACAGGGCCTACCCCTGGGGTTTCTGATTTATGGAGGTATTGGGTGGGCCCAGGATCCTGCATTTCTAGGAAGCCAGGGCTGGGTTTGAACCCCCCACCTCCGGTATATGGGGCCAGTGCCCTACTCCTTTGAGCCATAGGCACCACCGCTGTGTTGTTTTTTTTTTGTACAAGGTCTTGCACAGGCTGGAGTGCAGTGATGTGATCATAGTGCACTGTAGCCTCAAACTCCTGGGTTCAAATACTTTTCCTGCCTCTGCCCCTGCCTCCCCAAATGCTAGGATTACAGTTATGAGCCACCACACCCAGCCTTCTGTCTTCTCATTTTAAAAAAGGCAATAGCAATTGTTTCTATTTCATAAGACGTTTTGTGAGGTTAAATATAAGTTATTAATATACAGAAATGAGAACAGCGCCTAGAACAGAAAGCACTTAATAGTTAGCTTTTATTAGTTTGCTACAGTTCTTTCCTGGTGATGATGTGTAGGAAAGCAAAATTGTTTAAGAAAAATATGAAGAGAAAAGCAATATTTTCCCTGTGATTGTTGGCAGTAACACCAGGTTCTTCACTCTGTAGTCATTGCAGGACCCACCACATTTCAAAGGTTTAAATTATTTAATTATTGGTAATTGAATAAGTGAAAGAACTTGCTTAGTATAACTAGAGTACTTGAGAGACAGAAGAATGAAGAGAAGGCATTGTGCAGAGAGGCTGAAACATGCATGTGACTCTGGACCTAGAATGAAAAATAGTCCTTCCTGAGGAAAAATAGTCCTTCCCTTTCATATAGAAGATTCTTCAGTAAAGCACTAGACTAGTATAGTTTTTTTGAATAATCCTGACCTCATCAAGCCAAGAGAATTGTTCATTTCCATACCTAGCATTTATGATTATATTTTTTGAGCATCTGTTATAGATAAACAGTGGCCATGAGTTTGGGGAGATATAAAATGGTCTTCTTGGTAGGCTGCCGGTTCATTAGGGACATTGAGTTGGTTAGCCAGTCCTACAAAGAAGGAACATTTTTACTGGCAGATCCCACTGTGGTGCTTCTTTTCCTTCTGCAGTGGTTTTGTTAGCCACTTTTCATTCCACTTTTGTGTTAGCCTCTTTCCCTTAAGAAAGAAAGAAGGCATGAAAGGGAGCAGCAGGAAAAATAATATTAATAAAGTAACAACTGTAATAACCATAATGAATTTTTAATTATCAGTTGAGGTCATGAAATTTATTAGTAAGAATTCTAGATGAGCTGGTTCGTTCTGTACTGCCATTATTCAAACTCCTCCTGCAGTCCCACCCTACATTAACATTCAGAATAAAGCTTAAATGATCCATTTTTTATTTTTAGTAGATTTTTTAATAAAGCTATGAATTTGACTTTCCTGAGAACTAATTTGTTCAGGGAAAGGATGGAATAGCCCTTGGGCTTCTTTAAGAATTCAGATCCGGCTCGGCGCCTGTGGCTCAGCGGGCTAAGGCGCCAGCCACGTACACCTGAGCTGGCGGGTTCGAATCCAGCCCGGGCCCGCCAAACAACAATGACGGCTGCAACCAAAAAATGGCCGGGCGTTGTGGCGGGTGCCTGTAGTCCCAGCTACTTGGGAGGCGGAAGCAAGAGACTTGCTTGAACCCAGACATTAGAGGTTGCTGTGAGCTGTGATGCCATGGCACTCTACCCAGGGTGACAGCTTGAGGCTCTGTCTCAAAAAAAAAAAAAAAAAGAAAAGAGAGTCTACCTCAGTGCTGGCCAATGTGGGAGCTACTAGCCACATGTGGCTAGTCTGAATTGAGATGTCCCATAAATACTAATATGGACCAGACCTCAGAGACTTAGTATCGAATAATTTTTAGGTTGATTCTATGCTATGTTAATTATTCTTCTGTGTATTGGGTTGTTTATAATATTAAAATTAATTTCATCTGTTCCTTTTTTCCTTTTTAATGTGACCTTTAGAAAATGTAAAATTGCATATAAGGCTTGTACTTTACTTCTCTTGGACGGTGCTGGTTTGATAGGAAGTGCGATACAAATTTAGAGCAGGGAAAAGTTGCTATGGATTCAGTTCATCAGTGAAGTCTTCCCTGAGAACCGTAGGATTTCCATAAGTAGATAGGTTGGAAGAGGACATTCCAGTAGAAGAGAGCCTCAGTAGTGAAGCAAGAGAGGTTAATCTGGGCAGCAGAGGAGACTGGTTTGTGTTGCATCACAGGCTCCTGGAAGGGGGAAAAGTTTCCTGGGTAGGTGGAGACCAAACCGTACAGAACTTTGAGTGCCAAGAATTTGGACTTTTTCCTATAAGCAATGACTACTTCCCCAGAAGAAAACCAGACTCTACCCAGTAGCTCATGGCATAGCCTGAATTCATCATGTTTTCATGTGAACACAAAGCAGTATTAGCTCCTGGAAATTGCCCAGTGGGCAGGCAGCCAGGACCAGGCCTACCTGATCAGGAAATTTAGACTGATATAGGAAGTGGGACTTTGGGACTGATTCGTTTATTTGGGGGAAAGAGTGGCAAATTTAAGTCCATGGTAATAATGTCACCTGGAAGAGGAGGAGAATCCATGGGGTGTATACCTATGTGATGGCTAGTCAGGGTGAGGGCTAAACAGGCCATTGACCTTGGCAGGCCTTTGACCTTGGGCTATATGGTTTTAGGCATATGTCAGACTGAGTGATGCTTTTTGCTTTTCTTTCAATCTGTCTGCCTGGCTTTATTTTTACTTTACTGAATATTTATAGTACTCTATGGCTCAAGGAGTTAACATTAGGCTGCAAGGAGATGAGATGGAAAGACCACTGCGGTAGGAGTAGAAACACCTCTATCCCGTTTCAGTGGCTGACTCACTGAGTAACTTTGTTCCCTCTCTGGGCCCCACTCTCTTCAAATATGAAAGAAGATTTAGAGTCACATGGGACCAAGGCTTCCTCCCACCCTGTGATTCTAGAACAGCCCAATGTCACAAAGGGAGAAGAACGCACCATAGTAACCAGGTGCAGAGCTCTCAGCGAGCGTAGGAGGAGGCTGGGCTGGGAAGGGCGGGCATCGGAGGCCTACCCAGGTTTGGCCCTGACCTCTGGCTGAAGCTGCCCTCCTCTGGGCCAGCAGACCCAGCTGGAATTGGAGCACAGTGAGGTCTAGGAGTTTGGTGTTTGATCCTGGCCATCCACCCTTCTATCCAGGGGCTGGCTCACCAGGCCCAGTGGAGTCTGAGAGGGAGACGGGAAACTGAAGACTTTACCTCCAGAGACGTTGGGTTTGCCAGGGATCTTGAATTGTCTGAAGAAACCACTGAAGAAAGTCAGTGTGTGCCCTGCCCCTCCCCTTTCTCCTGGCACCCTTGGGCCACCTGCAGTAGCAGGAGTGGCTATTCGACTGAAGAGGGAAGAGGGCGCCCTGCCAGCCCAGCACTTCTAGAATAGAGAGTGGGTGGGAACGGACCTGAGTAAAGTCCCAGAGCCTCCAACACTGACGCACAGGAAAGCCTCAAGTGGGAGGAGAAATGCAAATCCCCCACTGAGGATGGCGTCGGCGGCGTGGTCCTGGGGACAGTGAGGGGCGATTCTGGTTTTGGACTTGAGCACTGCCTGGGACCTGGGCTGAGAGCGAGCGGGTAAGTAGCCCAGACCACACTTCGGCGTGGCCTCTCCCAAGGAGGAAATGCTTGCGCAGGACGCTGCTGAAACTGCTTTCTCCTGGCGTTTGGGCAGTTGCTACATTCTCACCTGTCTAAGAAGGAGTAATGAGGGCAGACCAGAGCCGTGCTCCGCGCTTCCCAGATGCCCCGCGCCCTCCCGCGCCCCGGGGTCTGAGCGCGGGCCGGGGCTCGGGCTGCTGCAGACGCGCGTCCCCAGGGAGTGCTGGGAGGGAGCCCTCTGCACTTCGTTAGCCAGCTGCTCCAGGGCTGTCAAGTCTGACATTGGCTGGACAGAACTGAGTTTCAGAGAAAACCCTGCTGCTCAGGCAACCAGTGGCTTTGGTGGGTGTGAGAGACGTTTCAGGACAGGTCACCTCTTTTGTAAGCTAGGCGGCACCACTAGCTCCCAGACCATGGGACCAAAGGCTCCTTTAAAGGGCCTTCCAGGGACAGGTGTGCGCCAGGAACCGACAGGCCCTGCAGTTTTCAGAAGCAATGTACACAGTTTTCTTGAGGTAGAATTAGCCTTAGCCAGGGAGCACAAAGAAACCCGCTGAAGGATGTCTACAGGCGTCTCTAGAGGCTGCAACTGAGGTGAAAGTCCTGGCACTCCCTATATATATACTCATGCTTACTCGTCCTTTTCAGCCTCAAGTCAGGTCTCTGAAAGGAAGATTCGCGTCTTAGTAGTCATCTTTTTATGCAATGCTTATTTTCATAAATAACACTTTTTCTGTTTCTTTTCTTGGACGCATAATAATTGGACATATTTATGGGATACAGAGTGATATTTTGATACAAGTATACAATTTGTAATGATCAAATCAGCGTAATTAGGATTCCACCCACTGGAACATTTATCATTTCTCTATGTTGAGAATATTTAAAATCCTGTCACTGAGCTTTTTGAAAATACACACTAGATTATTAACCATATTTCACCCTACGGCACTACAGAAGCCTACGGCTCATTCCTTCCATTGGTTATCTGTAAACCAACCGCACCCTCCTCTCCCACCCTTCCCCAGCCTCTACCAACCACAATTCTACTCTCTACTTTTATGAGCTGTTTTTTTTTCTAGTTTCCACATGTGAGTGAAAACATGCAGTATTTATTTTTATGCATCCAACCTTATTTCACTTGCCGTAATGTCAGGAGTGATCTAACTTTAAGGTAGGTCAGTTCTTAGGTAGGTAATAGATTTTCATCCAAATCATGCCAGGATTTAACAATAGTAATGATTAAAATTATAATGCTATTTTTAGCTTGTGTTCTCTGTTGTCTTTAGTTAGAACTGATGGAGATATAGCAAGACAATGTTGATAGTAGCATGGAAACAAATGTTCCATTTTGTCTGTAATAGATACATACCCAATACATGGGAAAACAAAAGGGTCTGACTCGGGCAATCTCAGGTTGCCCTTTAGGAGCTGCACACTTTAAGTAGGAGTCATTCTGCCCATTTGATCCTCAAGATTTTTCTTTTTAAAGTTAATATAAATATTAAACTATTCACCTACCCTGTTCATAGCAATATAAGGATGGCCGCTCATCTTCATTTAGCAAGCATATATTGAGCACTTATAATTGCCTAGAATTATGAAGTCTTCATAAAGTTGTATGTAAATAAAACATTGTTTTCTCACTTGCTTTCTCTTTGCTAAAACACTGGCAACAATTTTCTTTCTATATATTTTAAATCATGTACTGGGAGCTCAGAGAAAAGGTGCTCAAAATGGTTTTATTTGAAACCTGAAGGATACATCTATGAAATACATGAAATTTATTACACTGATATTCTGTAGGCAAAAGGAAACTTTAGCCTACCTTACAAAATATGTTGAAATACTATGGTGATTAATCATGTAAAAGAGAGTTTTTTTTCTTTGACTTAGAAGTGCTGACAAAAAAATCAAAAGTTTGACATAGGAAAAATAAAATACTGTAATTTCAAGGAGCCAACATCGTATTGATTTTCCCGAGATAGGAAGTACGTCTATAGCTTCTATATTGGCCAGAGGGAGGTTATGTGCGGGAAACACAGACTTTTGTTTTATGATAGGCTGCCACATATGTATCAAGTGTGGTTTTTTCCTCCTAACCATTGTCAGATGCACACTAGAGACAAATGAAAAGTAAACTTTGAAAGCTTTGCCCACCCACAGTAGATCGTCACTACTGAGAGAGATATTTATTGATTCAAAAATATTTTTAACAAAAAGAGCCCATGGAAAATGCATACATGAAATTCTTCATGAAGCTAAGACAGTATTAGACTACAAGGCAGGAACATAAAGCTGATTCAAGAAGCCAGACAAATAAGAAATAAAGGAAAAAAAAGATGTGACAGTTTCATATAAAAGAAGCTTTTGGGGGGATTGTTTCTCACAATATGAGAAATGAATGAGGGTCTTAAGAGATGAATGTTGAATATGTTTGCCTTCCAGTTGCTCCGAGTCTAACAGAGGGAGCAAGGGATAGGGAAGCAGCTCATTGAGAATACGAGGTCATGTCAGCAGTCTTATGAATGTTGAATATGTTTGCCTTCCAGTTGCTCCGAGTCTAACAGAGGGAGCAAGGGATAGGGAAGGAGCTTATTGAGAATACGAGGTCATGTCAGCAGTCTTGAGTAGGGTGTGGGGTGTTTTAGGAAGGAGAACCAAAGGCTTCCTGGAGGAGGTGGGACAGGAGTTGATGTTAGAGCAAGGAAGGATGTAGTCTGGTGGCAGAGGAAGAAGGCTGATGTCTTCATTAGAGCTGACTTACAGAAAGACCTCAAGGAATTGCTGCACCTTTGAATCGAAAGCATTTTTTTCTGTCTTTAGTCAAGTGATTATAGAAGAAAAGTAGAAAAATTTTTCTCCAGTTACTTTACTATTGGATAACACTGTCTGATTGAATTCTCAGGAAAGAAGAAATCATATGCCCCAGCCGTCGATCAACAACATTTTAAAACTCCAATTTTACTTCTTTTATAGCATGTCTCAGTGGAATCAAGTCCAACAGTTAGAAATCAAGTTTTTGGAGCAAGTAGATCAATTCTACGATGACAACTTTCCCATGGAAATTCGACATTTGCTGGCCCAGTGGATTGAAAATCAAGACTGGTAGGAACAAACGTATTTTCCCTAGAAGTCGATGCGCAAATGCTTTGTGATCTGTACATGTGGATTTATTTTATGGTCCACTTTGACTCAGTAGATGCATTCTTTTCAAGTAAAGAACTTCTTCCAGGAGTTGGCCAGCCTTCTGAAAGGAGGGGAATCATTGTCCTTTCTGGTTTCATCCCTGGTAGATGAAAACTTAATGATTCTAGTGCTTTGTTTTTCCAAAACTCCAACATTTATTTATGTTTCATAAAGCCAATAAGCAAATCTATCAATGATATCAATTCTCTATCGCAGACTCAATGTAAATAAATATTTTTTTCTTAATAAGATTCATAGTCTTCAAAAGCTTTATTCTTTGTATAATTTATTTATTTATTGCTTCAAGCATTTGTGGCAAAATATATGCAACATAAAATTTACCATTTTGACTAGTTTTTAGGAATCTTGTTCCATGGCATTAATTATATTCACACTGTTTTGCAATCACTGTCATCCATCTGTAGAACTTTTTCACCTTCCCAAACTGAAGCTCTGTGATCATTAAAGGGTAATCCTCATTCCTCCCATCCCAGCTCCTGGTAACCACTACTCTATTTTCTATCTTTATGAATTTGACATCTCTAGGTGCTTTATAAAAGTGAAATCACTCAATAGTCATCCTTTTGTGACTGATTTATTTCGCTTAGTGTGATGTTTTCAAGATTCATTCATCTTTGTACCATGTATCAGAATTTTCTCCTTTTTGAAGCTGAATAATATTTTATTGTTTGTATATACCGAATATTGTTTTATGAGGCCATCTGCCAATGGACATTTGAATTGCCTCCACTTTTTGGCTATTGCTAATAAGGCTGCTATGAATGTGGGTGTGCACATAACTGTCCAAGTCCTTGCTTCTGATTCTTTGCGGTATATACCCAGATGTAGAATTGCTAGATCATATGATAATTTTATGTTATCATATCATTTACCATATGATAATTTAATATTTTGAGTAACTGCCGTACAGTTTTCCACAGTGACTGCACCATTTTACTTTTCCACCAGCAATACACAAGAGGTCCAATTTCTATCTTCACCAACAGTTATTTTCTGGTTTTTAAATAATAGCTATCCTAATGGATGTGATGTGGTATCTTATTATGATTTTTTCTTCAATTCCCAAATGCTTTTTTATGAGCATTTTTTTCATATTTACAATTTAATGTTTTAAAACTTTTAAATGCTTGTGACTATAGAATAGATTTATCACTTTAAAGTTAGTATGGTAAAAAGCAAATATTTCACTAAGTTGTCTTCTGTTGTATAATAACTTTTAATTTTTAGGGAGGCGGCTTCTAACAATGAAACCATGGCAACAATTCTTCTTCAAAACTTGTTAATACAACTGGATGAGCATTTAGGTCGTGTTTCCAAAGAGAAAAATCTACTCTCGATACACAATTTAAAAAGAATTAGGAAAATCCTTCAGGTGAGAATCCATTCCATTTTTTTCCAAATATTTGTGTGTATGAGTCTTAAATTCAGTTTTTAAAAATCTCATATATACCCTTATATTATTTTCAAACCGGGTTTAAGGGGGGAAATCTGAATTCTCTTACCATTAAAAATTTTGTTCTCAATTTTATTATGTAGCATTTGTTTTTCATGAAATTTTGCTTTTTTTTTTTGTTTGTTGGAAATTTTGAATATGAAATGTGAGCCCTGTAACTGGGAGGGTGTGTGTATATGTGGGACTGGAAAGACAACAGCTTTCCCCCAGCCCTTCCTTGCCTTTGTGTCTTATGGTAGCAATTTATTGTTCTCATTCGTCGGTGAGAGCATCATGGGTGTGTGTATCCTTCCATGTTTGATTCAGATCTTGCTTTCCTTTAGAGTATTCTTTGGTATTCTCTGCCCCATTCCAAAGCTTTACTCAGGCAAAGCCCATCTGTTTGTGATTCCACAGCACCCAGAACGTGTCTGTACTGTGGCAATAAGTATATTCTAGATTATTTCTATTTCTCTGTGTTTGTCTTCTCCCCAAACCATGGGCTTCTTGAGGCATGGATTTTACTATTCAGCTTTTGAATTTCTAGCACCCAGCACTAGGCTGGACGTATGGTAGATATGCAATGTTTATTGATGAAGGGGATGAATGAATGAAGGGAGTGAGCAAATCAGGGTTCTAAAGAATTAAGGACAAGCTAATAGGGGATTAAACCCAGAAGTGTTAAGGCCATAAACTTGGAATATGGGCTGCTGTAATATTTACTGAGAGCCTATACAATATATTAGGAAACGTGAGAAGTACATCGTACCATTTTTCAGTGAGATATTCTTAGAATCCCAAACTTACTAGGAGTACCTTTAAAACAATTTTTACCTAAACTATAGTAGAAATGTGCTTGACATCACTGTATTTGTGAAAGGGACATATGTTTTGCCTTTCCCATTGTTTGGACTGTGCTGAGCCCTCTTTGCCCTTGTAATTTCCTACAAATCTGAAAGACACTTGTTTAGAGGTAGAAAAATAGTATATTGCCAACAAAATGGATTTTTTACAGCACACAGAGAATTGTTTCTTGTGGGAATAAGACAGTTAATGCTGGCCTCATTAGCTTGGGACTTTAATCAATAAACCTAAAACAGGTTAACATACTATGACCCACAAATCAAATGGCCACTGCCCATATTCCTGTGACCCACAATTAACTATGGCTTTTACATTCTTTCAGTGGTCAGGAAAAAAATAAAAATAAATAATACAACAAAATCTAAAATAATATTTGTGACACATAAAATCATAAGAAATTCATATTTCTGTGTTCTATTGTAACATAGCCATGCTCATTGGCTTATGCATTGTCTATGGCTTCCTTTGCATTGCAATGGAAGAGTTGTGACAGAGCCTAAAATAAAAATGTATTATGTGTACACCCGTAGTCCCAGCTACTCGGGAATCTGAGGCAAGAGAATCACTTGAGCCCAAGAGTTAGAGGTTGTTGTGAACGGTGATGTCAGCGCACTCTGCTGAGGGTAACAAAGTAAGACTCAACCTCAAAAAAAAAATATGTATGTGTATTCGCAAATGATACACATGTCATATTCATCTGGCTTTTTATAGGAGAGTTTGCTAGCCCCTACCCTACCCTATAAGCAAAAGATCCTGTAGTCACTTGGCTAGAGAAGCAATGATGTGCATGTAAATGGGTGACGCATAGTCTTTGGAACCAAGAAGTGAGTGAAAATCCTGACCCTCAAATCCTGACCCTCAAAATGTAGCTTTGGGTAAATCACTTTATCTTTCTGACCTGTGTCTTTTAATGTAAGCTAGGATGATTATTACTTATCTTTTGGAATTGTGAGGAAGACTTTTATTCTGGCAAAAGTAGGGTTTCAGTAGAGGGTTATTGCTGTGGATTGGAAAAATAGCAGAATCTCCTCAGTGGAAATCAAGGGTAAATAGACAGCCAATCTTTAGTTCTGAGTAGGAAGATAAGGTTAGGAGTAGCTCTTCTCTCCTAGCTAGTTCTGACAGGCGAACTTGTGAGAGCAGCACTTCTGTCTCCCATTTCACTGCTCAAGAACCTGCTGGAGCTCCCAGTCGCATGCCAACTGAAGCACAAACTCTTCTGCCTGTGTCAGCATCTTTCCTCATTAGGCATTTCCCAATGAACTTCCTCAAGGTCCTCAATATCCCTGCCTCAGTAAAAGTAGGTCTCCTTCTTGTTCCCCAACACACGGAGCTCACTTTTGAAGGACTCAGAGCCTCTCCGTGCAGGTCCCATGGCTAGCAATGCTTCGCCACCCTTCCTCCTCCAAACCAGTGCCCACACATCCCTACAGAGCTGGTGCCAGTCCCAGGACACTGAAGAAAGCTCCATCCCATGTGTTAGCCCCTGTTCTCAACCTTCACAGACTATGACTGTGAGATCAGTGGATGACCCTGTGTCCCTTCTGTCTGTGCGGGATGTGTCTACCCAGACCTCAGGGTCTCAACTGACCTCCTTCCCTCCAGTACCCAAAGTGGTTCTGCTGCAAACCAGAAATTCAAAAAACTATTTGGTTACTTAAAATATTTTGAGTTGAAAACAAGCCCTTGTTCTTTCTTGGGCTCCTGTATATGTATTTTCATTTATAAACTATGCTTATTGGGTATTTGTTTTAAGAAATAGTAGAAAATAGTGATAAAGAAAATTGTCAGCTATGGTTTTATACCTAAACAAACCTGCATTTCATGTTTCTTTTTAACCTGTCATATTCCCACTTGGTTTGTTGTTGTGGAGAATTTT
>CAUYRH010031031.1:0-28000 GCA_963574655.1 Perodicticus potto
CAAACAACAATGACGGCTGCAACCAAAAAATAGCCGGGCGTTGTGGCGGGCGCCTGTGGTCCCAGCTACTTGGGAGGTGGAGGCAAGAGATTCGCTTGAGCCCAGGAATTGGAGGTTGCTGTAAGCTGTGATGCCACGGCACTCTTTCCTGGGTGAAATCTTGAGGCTATGTCTCAAAAAAAAAAAAAAAAAAAAAAAAGTTCCTGAGGGGAAATATACACTGGTATAAACTGAGAGGACCACTGAGGCCCTTACTGAAGTTATAAAAGAATCAGAAAGATGAGCCCCTGGGTATTGTGTTGGCACATGGAATTTCACACTGACGCAGCTTTCCGACTTCCCTTTGGCTGCTCTAAACAATACAAAGGAAATACGTATATGGTAGTTGCATGAGATTTATTATTATTATTATTTTTAAAGTAGAACTGTGAAGAGAGTATTACCTGGACTTTTCCAGTCTGCATCAGCTATACTGACTGGGGCTGGTCCAATACAAGGATAATTTAATGGTGCCAATTACCAAAATTTTAAATTGCATGCATTTCATTTGCTTTCCTCTGTCTGGTTCAAATCCTTCAAAATACGGAGGAATGGAACAATTTGTACTTAAATCCCCGTCCCACACCTTGAAGGTGAAATGCTCAGAGTGAGCAGCAGGCTTAGAGGAAGGCCTGGACAGTCCACACGTGGATTGATTGGCTTCAGGCTGAGGTCATTCTGCTTGAGGAACTGCATGGTGGTGTATGTTGGGACTGGCCCAAAGCACTTAATTTACCCAACTCTATTGAACTATAAAAGTGAAAGTGGCCACTTTTGTTTCCTGATCAGTTTCTGCTTGTGTTTTTAAGGTGGTCTCTGGCCAACCATGAGTGTTTTGCACTGCAGCATGCCGATAGTTCAAACTTCTATATCACAGAAAAGGTAGGTCGACCACGTTATTCAATCTGGGACACTTGTACTGAAGGAAAGGAAAACATAACTGGTCTCCGTTCAGGACTAGATGTGCTGCTGTAAATTGTATGTCTCTAGTGTCCGTGCAAACAGGGCCTGCAGAGCAGCTGACTGCGTCCTGCTACTTCATTGTCCACAGGACAATATTGAGCCTGTTTCCAAGGACTAGTCTTGTTT
The DNA here is from genome assembly GCA_963574655.1 of Perodicticus potto. NCBI lineage: Eukaryota > Metazoa > Chordata > Mammalia > Primates > Lorisidae > Perodicticus > Perodicticus potto. The sequence goes on from CAUYRH010031031.1 coordinate 1,129, forward strand.
AGCCAATTACACTGCCTTTTAACAGTAGACATGCTATTTGCCTCTCTCTCTTATTGCTTGAGTGATACTTGATACTTGGTGACTTAGTTAAGGTCTCCTTTCTCAGATTTTTTTTCCCTCAAAGTAGCCTCTAACCCTTGCTTAAAGCACTTGAAACCAAGATGAGGAACCTTTTCAAACATGGCACTCTGTAGACACTAAGAGTGCTCTTTTGGCAATGCCACCTCTTTCTTGGGTGATTTTAATTTTCTTTGGTGAGCTGGGAAGAGAAGGAGGGATTCATGAAGACTGTAATGGCTTGGGGAACCAGCAAAATTAATATCTAAGAGATCCCTGATAGGGGAAGGGAAATCTAGCACTTATTGAAGACCTACTGTGTGCCAGGAACTGAGCCATCCATGCAAATGCATCTGTCTGTTGACTTCTTCCTTGAGACTAACCCAGGTTCTGAAAACATTGGCTTTGGTTAATGGATAAGAAACTGAATCACAGAGGGTGATTACATGAGTGTCTCATACCTCCCTCTACAAGAAGAAAATTTCGATCTTTTTGCTTCTTCGATTATTGTCTTTTGGAAATTTCTGTGAGAGTTCAGCAACAACTTTAGGGAGAGTTCACCAAAAGGCATATGAGCCAGTATGGGCTTCATGTAACTGATAATCTGGTGGGGTTGGTGGAGGAAAGGAACAGCCTGGTGAACAGCAGTCATTACAGCAGGGTGACCAGAGCTGGAACAGAAGTGAGTACAAAGGAGGGAGAATCGGGTGACTGTAGGCACCAGTGTCCTGTAGGCTTTGTTTGTCCCAATCAGTAGTCCCTAGAGTGACTGTAATTTTATGCATGAAGCAAGCAGAAGGTGGAAGCAGTGACAAGAGTCCTGCTGGCACTCATGACTCACTCGATGTACCCCGAACGGTGTAGGAGGGCATTCATTTCCACTGAAGAGAGGTGGGCAGAGGCCGGGAAATGCTTCTCAGAAATCGCTTTGTTCTTCCCCGATAGACGCTGGGAATTTTATAACTAATCGTGTATTCCTCTTCATTTTGATTGCTTGAAAGCTGAGCATTAACAAGTGGACTCGATTTCTGGGCATGTGTTGTATTCATTAGGTTTACCTTACATTCCTTTGATTCATTCCATAAACATTTAGTTCCCTGTCCTTATTTTCCCTTTGTAACATTTTCTTAGTAGTTTTCATTTATTTTGTACTACATCTATGTAATTTACATGCTGTTCTTTGTGACAGAAAGAGGATATAAATAAAGTTAACTGTTAGTAGTTAAATGTATATATCACCAGAATTTCATTACTCACCAGTGAGTGGGTGGTGACATCAATGAAGTTAGTTGCAAGAGCAGTAAAAATTGGAATATAGTAGAGTGGAATAGGTCAGTGTGTATCACGTGTCTGGTTTGTGAAATCTTTGTTTCACATACCCATATAGAGAGTAGATGTGGATTGTACATTTTTAAGAAAAAACAACCTTGGGTTGTGGTCAAAAACCTGCTGAGTCATGAGTAGTTCTGGCTCTGATTAGTCTGTAAAGGCACGTGCTCTCTGGAGGCTGTCCTGTCTTCTGTCAGTGTGGTCTGGAGACCTCAGGTTATTGGAGAGTACTAAGATGGGGTCCTTAGACTAAGGGCTCATAAGCCTTGCATAGAGAGCTTTTTAAAACTATAGATTTTTAGACTGAGTGAACCTCAGATAAGGCCTAGGAGTTTTTATTTTTAAGGAGCTCATCAGGGAGAATTCTGATGCTGGATACCCAGGGACCACTTGAAAAAACACTAGTCTGGGGCCTCTTTTCTACGTACTGGGACCCACCTGTACAGGGCACTGTGCCCTCTGACGTTAGGCTGTGAACAAAATTCTACTTGAGAGCGTATATGTGCACTGCTGTTTCTCGGGATAACTTAAAAATTATTAACATCACGTTTGTGCCCTTTTGTCCTAATTTAAGAAAAGTCAAGCTATTAAGAACAAGAGAAAAAAAATTTTTTTGTTTGTTTATGCCTTTTTTCCCTAATTTAAGAAAAGTTAAACTCCTGAGAAGAGGGAAGAAGTATTATTTTATGGTGCCTCGTAGTAGTCATTTTCTGAGAAATCTTGTTTCACCTCAGGTGAAACATTATCTCATTAAGACATTAACAAGTCTTAATGTTGAGTGTAAAAGGGACTGGCCACTCGTCTGTCTCGGCTGTTCTGTCTTCATTGGGTGTAGCTGAGATTATTACTTTACTAAGAATTTAGGGAATAAGAAGACTCCGGTTCCAAGCACAGTCCTTAGTTTGTAAATGAAACGTCATTGCTCTGGCTCCTACGGCTGCCACTGGGTGCAGCTCTGTGTGCGCACGACACAGATCTCAACACGCATGGGGCAGGAAATACCGGTACATCCTAGTCCACGGGGTCAAACTGAGCTGCTTACTAGGGTACATCTAGTCCCTTGCAAGTATTCCTAAAAATAGAGACCTTTTTTTTTTCATTTCTGAAATAACATATTTAGCATCATCTTGGTTACCTACAGCCCAGTGAGTTAGGTAGTATTTGCATCACCATGGTAACCGGTGACTAATTTTTGAAACTTATGCATGCTGTTAGTTACTGATTTTCACTGGTATATGAGATGGCCTCCTTCTTTTTGCCAAAGATAAAAACCACCCATAATGCCAAAGAGAAAATATTCTTTAGCCCTGGCCTAACAAGCTAACGGAATTAGTGGCTGATGGATGCTGGCGATTCTCTTCTAAGATCCTCAGCAAGGCATATTTCTACTTTTCTCATATAATCGAAACTTATTTTCCAAAATAGTCTTCATTTGCTTATTGGGTCATTAACTGAAGTTTATCAGTGCAGTGGGGGAAAGTGTCATGTTAAGTTGCATTTAACAGCAGCATGCAAATGCTTTGGAGAAAGTTAAGATTCAGTTATTTACAAGTTCAAATTCTGCCCCAGAACATACATATTTTAGGGTGCTGTCTTGGGGGAGGGAGAAAATTAAAAGTGAATAGTGTGTTTAAGTGGAATTTGTCTTTTGACTAAGAATTCTGGGAAAGAGCTGTGAGCATTTTAATTTAACAACCTCGTCGCAGTCTAATGATGCAGGCACGTTATCTTCATCTTACAGTGAGGAAAGCGAGCCTGAGGGGGGTTACCCAACAACTTGTGTTGGTCCTAAGTATGAGCCGTGGAACGAGACGGGTCTGGCTCCAAAGCTCTCCATGCTGTTTTCCAGAAACTCTGTGTATCCACTGTCTTGGTCGTGATTTGTTTATGATGCCTTTTCTTTGCTGACATCAGGCCAGTGATAACTGATTCTGATTGCTTCAAGTAAATAAATGCAAGAAGTTATGGGCTATGAGCATTGGTTACCAGCTTCTGTCTATGGCTTCCTTATTCCTTTCAAGGATAACTTAGAGGAAATTGGAACAGGTAATTGTCTAGTCACTAAGGATCCACACAGTCCATTTTTACTTACGTTTGCCTTTGGTGTGGACTGTGTGACTTTCTAAGGTAGTGTGATTGTGTTAATATCTTTCTTTTTAGTCAAGCAGGAAAATTGCCTTATCATCCTTAATCTTAAGTGTGTAGAGAGATGGGTCCCCAGAAAGCATGGAGCATGGTGGAGGAAGCCATTATGAAATTGTATACTTGTGGGTAATTGCAGCTTTATTGTGATTGAAGGTAGTATTTGGTTCTTTCCTGCTAGACCTACTCCAGAATCTATGAAGTATGGTGAAATACCAGTGGTATCTTATTTCGATAAATTCTTTATTTTGTAATCATAGAGATAAGTTAAGTCTCTTCTAAGGCCCGTCCACAAAGCTGGCCCCGGGAACCTATGAGAAGACAGTAGGGCTATTTGAGAGGCATCCCTTTTGTCATTCCCACTGCCTAAATGCTCTGGGTTCTCAGACAGCCCCTGAGCCTTCCAGAGTCCCCAGGCAGACAAGTTGTGTGCTTCCTGGGCCTTGTGCGGAGGTTCAGCTGTCGTGCTTTGGTAGACCCAGCTGTAAGTAAGCAGAGTACAGCCAGTTTCCAGAAAGGATGGGACGCAGAGTTAAGTAGTGATGAAGGCCTGTGAGGGATCAGCGTAGATGGAGAAGGAGAGGCCTCTGGTCCTGATCTCCCCCTCTGCTTCCTGTTCCCTGTCTTTGCATCCTCGTGACACCTGCTGTGGCTTTTCAGCCCCTGCCCCCTTCTTTAGAGCATTTTATGCTGGTCTTCATTACCATCAAGCACAGAGCTTTATCAAGGACAGGAGTTTTAATTTGAGTAAATTAAATCCCAGGAAAAGTTGTAAATTTCCTAGCCCAGCCACATACCCTGTGCAACAATCCCTCTTCGGCTGCCCATGATGACAGAGTCTGGATTTCACTGGAGGTCACTGTGGCTGCCTCAGCAAGTGACAATCCAGCTGGTAGACCAGCAATGCTCCCACCTGCAGCTCTCAGCAGGCAGGAGTGGGCGGGCGGAGTTCCTGGTCTCCCTTTGTCTTGTCCCTTTCGCCTTCATCTCTTGGGCTCCCTGACTCCAAGTGTTTTCCTCGTGCTGCCTCTTGGGCTGCTCCTTCCCTTCCTGAGAGGTTGCTGCCTGCTGTCTCCTCTGTTCAACCTGTGCTTTGCTGATGAATTCTTTTCTGCCTCATTTTTTTCTTGCCTGGTGACCAAACCCGACCTCTCTTATCAGCGCTCCATGGAAGTCTTAAGACTGTGTGCCTGTCCCTGGCCTTGGACAAGCATTGCACCTCCTACACCGGCTGCTTGTCTCGGATTCTGCCAGCTCTTGATCCAGGGCCAGTCAGAAAGAAATGGCCGCGCTGGGAGAGAAAAAGGTGCACACCAGTGCATTTGATGGAAGAAACTCGAACTGACTCCCCAGTGTGTGCCCAGAGCTGTGCTAGCCCCTGGGGATATCTCTAGCCCTTGTGATTCTCACAGATAAAACGAATTTTCACCCTAAGTGAATAAGTTACAATTACAGTAAGTGCTGTAAAGGAAAAATGTGAATGTTTAGACTTAATTAGGCCTGTAGGAAGTAACATTGAGGCAGAAACCTAAGAGGCAAGGGGGGCTATAGATGGGAAGCCAGTTAAATGGGCCAGAGCAGCCACGTGCAGAGAGCTGTAGCTGGTCTGGCCAGGGGTGCCATGGGCCAAATGTGGCTGCAGAGCTTTGCATTAAACCTTGATTTTCAAGGCTTTTTAAGGCCATTCTGATGATTTTGAACTTTATCCCAAGAGCACTGGGAAGCCCTAAGACAATTTTATGTTGGACCTGACCACAAATGATTGGACTGCACACTCCCCTCTGATTGCTCTTAATATGCTGTGTTAGAAGCGTAGTCAGTCTGTGGTCAAACTAGGAGGGAACGGCTCACCCCGGAGAGGAGCAGAATGCAGGGTGTTTTGAAATAGGCATCAAGATGGCAACAAATGTGGGCTGGCACGTTGATTCCACAGGGAACCTAGGGCAAGATGATGTCTTGAAACGTCTTCCTACGCAAAGCTTCCTGTCTGTTTCTTCCTTGAAAGGGTAACACGAATACTTTGCAGTTGAATAAAACTGCTCTTTTTACTTATTTCTAAAGTGTTGCCTTCTTGATAAATTTGTCAACTTACACAGCTTGATGAAACGCTAACATTTGGTTACCATGCTAACTTCCATTTAATTTTAACTTCCCCTTTGGAAACACCTCATCTAGGGTTCGGACGCTCCTAATTTAGATTTTTAAGGGTTTTTTTTGAACTTTAATCGTAGGAAAATAAGTAGAAAAATTTCTGTAACATTTTTCTGTAGATTGGAGCATAAGGGCAGTGGAGTATAATTTGCCCAGATTTGACAGTTAAAACGTATGCTGAATCAGAAAGATAATTAAGGCACAGCTCTTGTCCCCACAGTTTTCAGGCTAGAGGTAGATTAGGTTGAGAATGCCTGATGATTAAAATGGTCACATTTGAAAAGACTAATGGGAATGTGATTCTCAAGCCATATTGGTTTACTTGACACATATGATTCTGTGTACATTAAACATTTTTGTTTGAGTAGGATGTGAACTCTTCTACTTCGTTTTTTTTTTAATCATTGTCATCAAGATATAATTCACACACCCAGAATCTACTGGTGTAAGGTGTAGGATGCAATGATTTTCAGTATTCACAGAGTTCTGCAGTGCCTTATTTTTTAGACAGCAAAGCTGTGACATTTCCACCTACAGTATTTTCATCCTCCAAAGCGGTAGCTCTGAGACTTAGGTGTAGATCTTGGCTTCAAATGTAAAGATTTGGATTTGGTGCAAGCTTAGGTGCAGGCATTTTTAACAGTACAGGTGGTCCTAGTACTGTGCTTGAACTCTCCCCAGTGGAGGTGTGAGCAGACTCTGAAATTTTCTCCTCATCCCTGCAGAAGATGAAAAACTGTGCTATGAATTCTTATTGGCTTGTAGGCATGGACTCCCCATGGGCCCTCTCAGAGGGGCAGGACTTTCTGATTGGTTTTGACTACTGCAAAGAGTGAAGTCCAACCTCCTTACTTACCGGAGGCTAAGGTGTGTCCTGGTTTAGCCTCAGGGAACATTGTCCCTTTTCTTCTTTCTCTCATTCCCTCAATTCTAGCCAGATCACTTTAGTGTTCTCCAAATATACCTCTCTTTGTATTTCCTATGTAGCTTTACTAACTTGGAATTCAGTTCTGCCTTCTCCTTCTCCCTCCTGTTACGGTTCATGTACTAGATTAGTTGCCGAGGATCAGAAGATGAGATGACACATTTTTCGCTCCAGGGAGCTGAGTCTTAGAGACCAGCACACACCTAGAAGCCATGTCAGTCACAACTGTCTTTTCAGGAGAGCCGTCCCTCCCGCTACAGATCCTGAATTGTTTGACCTGGAAGAAACGTTGGCTTCTTGCCCAAAATAATCTTAGTCTCAATTTTGGAGATTAGTTTCTTAATCCAGCCCTCTTATAAATCACCGTCCCTTGCTCTGTTGCTGTAGGAATCACTACTGTCTTTTCAGTTCTTTTTCTCGTAGGTTCCTAGGCTAGGTAATCATATTGTTGTCTTGTGCTGTTGTTGAACTGTTTGTGTGCTGATTTGTGTTCTCCCCTCAGCAGAATTACTTGTGCCGTATAATCAAAAACTCTGCGCTCCACCTGTGGGTCTGACGTGGGTCCTCAAGTATAATACGTAGGCACTCGAAGATTATTTTGGATTTTATGTGATGTCGTTTTGTTTGTAAGATAGAAAGTACATTTAGTTGCTTAATCAAATATGCACAGTGTTGGTTAATTCAATCATGGGAAGATGAACATAAAAGCTCTCAGATGACTCACCTTCGGGGGACTGTAGAATGAATGGTGACTGTAGACCCTTAAGGGTCTCAATTCTCTTCTTCCAGTCTTAGAACAGTGTGAAAAGTTTAGTTTGTCTTTCAGTTCTCTATAATCGGTTAAGTATCTCTTTCAAAATAAATACAGACGTTCAGACATCTACATGTAATATCTGTACTACGCTAGATATTGGCCAATTTTTTAAAGATTTATGAGATTTCATAAAATGATATTTAAACCCAATCTCATGGATTTAAATATCCCCTATTTAGAATAAACGATCTACTTCAGAGAACTTGGTCAGCTGTAGAAGTTTATCTCCAGTTCACAGCATTAGTGATGAAGGGGAATAAATAGTGAAACCCTCTGGTCCCTTACAATATACAAACTAATCATCCTCGTGTAGATGATCAAACAGCCGTACAGTTTCAAGGTCATTATCATCAGTTTTGTTCTCATGATGGTAAATAACAACCTCTAAGAACAAAAAGAGTGTTTGTGCAAGATGATTTGCCCGAAATTATGTTATTGCTCCATTCTGAGAGAGTGAGTTTTCCTTTGTTTCACCGCAGGCTAGGATCTATTAATATTCACGCGGCTCACCCTCTTCAGTTCTTTATTTCAGACTGTTGGCTCTGCAGGAGCAGCGTCACAGAGTAGAGAGAATTGTCGGCTTAAACGTGCACCAAACTGTCAGGGAAAACATGGGCACTGACTTAGGAACCTCACTGGTGTTCTCCTCCCACCCTACACAGCCTGTTTCATCAAATGAAGGGAAAATTAGCACAGCCACACCCCACTGTGGTGACACATTTAATAACCAAGGAACAATTGAATGCAGTGGTTAGCAGTTCAAATGTTACATACATATGGTGACAATGAGCCACTTAGAGCAAAGGTCAGAGTAATCATTTGGTGAACAGGAAAAACACTTGGAAATGGGTTATCTTCTATCTGCTCAGTTTGTTCACAACACAGAAACCATGAACTAAGAGAGTTTCCTTTCACTTTCGCAGACCCTACATTTTGGGTTTCTCAAAGTCAGGAAAACAAGAGATTATTACTAGTATGAATATTTGTGTTAAGAACATATCAGATCTTTCCAAGGCAGGGGTTGGGCCATTGCCATGATGATGGCATGCCTGGGTGTTTGGTTCCTGGGGTGTTGACTGGGGTACACGTAGAATGGTGGGGTCCACTCTTGGGCTTCCCCTTCCTTTTCTCAATCCGTCAAGCACAGCTTGTGAAAATTGAAACACACACGTGTACCTATGCCTAGGCACCCCACCCCCAGATTACCCTGAACCGTCCCCAGAAGCTGTCCAGCCCTCGCACTGGGCTTCAGTCAGGCATTCCCTTTCCCTTTACCGTCACCCCACTTCTGCCCTCGTGCTTTTTGCTCTTAGTAACTCGAACTAAGTCGGCAGGAGACATTATGAAGTAGTCCCTAAAACTTATTTGGGGTGATTTTTGACTTTTCTAATTGGAGCTGGGGAATTGGACGGGAGCTATAATTTTGAATCATTAGGTGTTTTTCCTCCAGAGAAGACTTGGAAACGTATATACTTATTTCAGGATGGAAAAAAAAAAAGCCTACGTTGAGTCATATAAATGAGAGGGAGCTGGAGAGAGGAGGGTAGTGGCTGCCACCACTATTACTCACATGTCGGTGAGTTTTATGACATGTTATTTAATGTTTACCACTGACTGTTGGATAGAGGCTATAACAAGATGATTACATAAGCAGCTAACTTTTTTGCTCAGGCTCCCTAGCTGGTATTTGTTAAGATACGACTGCCTCTAGAATTGCAGGCAAAAATAAATGCCAGAGGTCGTGATAATTCCACGTTCTCCAGTTCAGCTATTAAGCCAATGAATAAGTTGACTCAAGTACTGAAGCATTTAACTGTGTAGGGTTCAGATACAGGGTAAGTGACACACAGTTTCCTCCAGAGAGGCACTTTTTTACCAAAAGGACCCCCAAACACCCGAATGCCCCTCCCAAATAAAACTGATGACAGTGGCAAACAAAAACCCACCATCAGGAGACACAATTAGTTCCAAAATTGGCACTGTGACTCTTATAATGTGTTCCAAAACCAGAAAAGGGTGACTCTTCTAAACATACTACCTCTCATGTTAGACTTCAGAAGTGAGATTTACTTTTGAATGGACTATGAACCTCAGTGATCAGAGACAGAGTCACTCTAAACCACTATAGATGCCTGTGTGCCAAACAGAAATAGCAGATTCCTGAAACAGCAGTGACTTTACTACTTGGAATGTTTTGTTGTTGTTTTTAATCTCTTATTTTCTATTTTGTTTTACATTTTAAAAACAGTTGCTAGAGCCAATCAGGCTGATTTTATGACTACTAATGTTTGTGCTGCACAGTTTTAAACACATTTCATTGTGCTTTTTGCTTGACAAGGTCAAAAACAAAGCCAAATTTCCTCACCATTGTTATTCTAGCATCCAGCACAGTGCTCAATAAATACTTGTTGAATGGAATAATGAACACTGATTATGACAGTAAACCAGTGACCAAGGGCAGGCCAGGGGTAAGCATGAAAAAAAGACCAAAAGGAAAAAGAAATAAAAGAAAGGCAGAGAGTTATGGGGAGAAGATGAGGAGACGGCAGAGGAAGGCAATCTCCCCTCCACCCAGGGAAAGGAGTGTGCCTGCAGTTGCTTTCCAGAGGTGACTCTCAGCGAAATGGGGGCTCTGGAGTGTCTATTCTTTCCACTGTGATCAGAGTTAAGTTGCAATAGTAATTATTGTAAGATCATTCCTTTCTGTTTGTTATCTTGCTGCATTAAGGAAAACACCCCAACTTTAGTAACAGAAAGCCAAACTTCATTCTCCGTGGAGACGATGAGTTGTGTTCACTGATTCTCCCGGGCAGTAATTTGGACTTGGCATCATCCCTGTGATCATTTCTCTCTGCCTGGTGTCTGGAGCCACAGCTGGGCAGACACAAATCGCTGGGGGCTGGAATCACTTGGAAGCTGCTGCTTCTCTCATATGACTGGCTCTTGGGCTGAGATGACTCAAAGGCTGGCTCCCTGGGACAGTAAGCTGGAGTCCCCTCCACGTGGCCTTCTCACTTGGCCTTGACTTCCTCATAGCTCGATGGCAGTGTTCTGAGGAGGAGCTCCAGGGGAGGGCACTTCCAGAGAGCAAGTGTTTTAAGAGAACCAAGAAGAAGAAGCATGGCTTTGTACAACACCGTCTTAGAGTGTTTCTGCCATACTCTCATGAGCCTGCCCCATTCAAGGGAATGCAGTACAGCCAGGCATGGTGGCATGTACCTGGAGTCCCAGCTTTGCTTGAGCTCAGGAGTTCAAGGCTGTGATTGCATCTGTGAATAGCCACTGTACTGCAGCCTGGGCAACACAGCAAGACTGCATCTTTAAAAAAAGAGAGAGGAATGGAACATAGACCCCTCTTCTCCATGGAGGAAGTGGCAAAGACATTCTCTTTTCTTTTTTTGACAAAAATACCCATCATCCCTTTACCTTTCTCTTTCAGGGAAAAGTTGTCATTTAAGTATTCTATTTTCCAGAAGTTATCTAAAGATTAAACTGCGATTTTTACTTTTGTTATATTTCAACTTTCCCAGCCAAGAAGAAAAAGAAAGAAAAGATAAAGTAAGAAAAACAGAACAAAGAGTGCATCATAAAAACCCAGCAGAGCAGGGAGACACGATTCCACTTTGATAAAGGGGACAGGGCAAAAAGCTTTGTCTGTTGCTTCTTTTTCTTAAGGGTGGGGCAGGTCGACGGTAATAGCAAGAACAGAGGAAAGGTTCAGGAAAATTTAGAGGGAAATTACTAGGCACTTTGATATTTGTACTTTCTTTTGTATACAGTTTTGGGGGAAATTGGGGTTTACCTCCTTGACTATGTCTGAAGAATAAAGTCAACAAATGCTCTGTTGCTTGTAAACCGGTTCCTGCCCTTCTTTTTTCCAAGACAGCCTTGTACCTGGTGCTCCGACCGAGAAGAGTGAGGAGAGGGTGGGGAGAATCGCAGCCCTTTCTCTCTGGGACCGGCACAGGTCCAGGCATAACCTCGGTTACCCAGCGCTGTCCTTGTCCACTTTGCACTCTCATGGGGCAGGAGGAAACTACAAAGCACAAACTTTACCAATGATTCACTGTGATTTCATCCACAATTTCCCTTTTTATTAGTAGATGACTAGGAAGGGATAACTTCCTTGTCCACTAGTCCCCTCCCGCCTGGGGTATTTCTTCTCTTTCTCTCCTCCTAATGCTTATTCGTTTTTTTTCCTCTGGCCCCTTTCCTTTTTCTACTTATTTTTCCTTTCTTTCCTTCCCTCCATGACTTCATTCCTGCTTCCTCCATCTGTTCCCCACTACCGGTACGGTGTTATTAGTCATGTTTTTAAAAACTTCCCTGCCTAATCTCTGCCTCTTCCTCAATTTTCAAATGCCTTCTCTCTAGCAACTTCAGGCTTGCAAGTATTGTAGTTAGGTTTAGATTTTTAGATATTAAAAAAATAGCAAAATGCTACTTTACTGATTTAATGCAACTTTACTGATTTAATGCAACTTACATAACATCTTCTACTCTGTAGTATTTTCTGCTCTTAAGGAAACAGATATGAAATCTCAAATATATTTTCAGAACATTAATGCCGACAGATTAGGTACGTGGGGGACAAAAGAAAAGTGTAAATTTAAAAATATTTATCAAAATCGTATTACTCAGAGAAAACTATTGACATTTTTGTATAGTTACTTCAGGTTCATTTGAGTTTGGGAGTGTATTCATATTTATAAAGTGTGTAAAATAATATACACATGGTGTCAAAACTTGACACTTAATATACTATCGCAGGCATCACAACATGTTAGTTAATATACTCATCTTACTTCACTGGTTAATGAAGATTAAACGAGGTAATTGCCAGCAAAACAGTACACAAGACTTTTTGCCCATAGTCATCCCTCTGAGTCACATTTCCTATTCATGTGTTAAACCTTCTTAGTGGCTGGAAAGTATTCAGCTCAATTTCTTAAATCAGTTCTTGGTATTTGGACTTTTAAATTGTTTATCTTCTCTCCTCTCTCTCACTCCGTATTTTTAAACAATGCCCATTTTTTCAAGTTAAGTCTTTGTGTAATTTCTTAACTATTTACTTATATTCATAGAAGCTGAATGACAAGTTACAGAAATATGTCATCCAGGCCCATCTGGCCACCATTTACAGATAGCCCCTAGGTGCCAGGCGCTTTCCTGGGTTATGTCCTTTAAAGCATTCAGGGTTCACAAGAGTCTTAGAAGTTTTGGAGTTTTAGGGCACATAGCATCTGAGTGTCAAAATTAGAACTGAAACCAACATCTTTGATATTATTGTAAAGAACATTTCAGATCAGCAACTTTCAGAGACGGTTCAGGAATTCCAGAGGGATTTGACTCAAATGGTTTTTTAAAGATATTGTTTTGAACTATTTAAACATGAATAAAGAAATCAACAGAAACTCTAATAATAGACAGTAGCAGAGTGAAGGGAAGATTCATTATTATTAACGGAAGCTGCCAGGTTAAGTTCATTTCCCCTCTCCCTGTGCATATATGTACATGTCTTATAAATGTGTCATTGACTGGGAAGATAGCACTGCTTTTATTTTAAATCAGGCATGAATCCACCCACTTAAGAAAAATCATCTAAGCAAGCTGCACCTGTGTCTCTGACTCCTGTGAGATCAGGGAGAGGTCAGGGTTATTGGCTTGGGAGCGTGTTAGGTGTCCATAAAAGGTAAAAATCTAATTTTACTCCTTTCCTTACTTTTTTGGATACTTTTTGCCTGATTTCTAATATTTCTTATAGAGAATGAGAATTGGGTTTCAATGTTATTCATACGAATTCCAAAGAAAAAAATGCCCTGTAATTATTTTTCCGAACATTGGGAATGACTCCTGAGATTTCTAGGTAACCTTTTAGACAGCTCCTGCCCTATGTGTGGCAGGCAGAATTCTAAGAAGGCCCCAGAATTCTCACCCCTTAGTGCTACGCGCCCCGTGTGATCCCTTCCCCTTGTGCAGAAGAGGATATGTCTATTATTGCATGTTGCTTTGCATGGCAAAAGGATTTTGAAGGTGTAATTTAAGTCCTTAACAATTTGACTTTGGATTAATCAAGAGTGAGGTTATCCTCGTGGGCCTGACCTGATTGGACAGGCTTTCAAAGACGGTGCAGCATGAATGAGATGTGTTTACATCGACCACAAGAAGGAGCAACTGCTGTTTTGTGGACAGGACTGTACAAGTAAGGCTCTGAGGACAACCTGTCAGGGCTGGGAGTGACCCACAGCTAACAGCTAGTCAGGACATGGGGGAAGAGTTATGCACCTGAAAGAAATGAATTCTGCGGCAACCTGACCGAAAGTGGAAGAGAGCTCTGAGTGCCGACAAGGACCCACCCAGCCAACTCACACTTCGCAGTTTTGGCTGGGGCCGGGCTTGAACCCGCCATCCTGGTATATGGGGCCTGCGCCCTACTCCTCAAGCCACAGGTGCTGCCCCCACTGACACTTTGATTTCAGGCCTTGGGACCCTGAGCCGAGGACTCAGCTAAAACATACTACATCCCGACTCAGAAACTGAGATGATATCTCTGTGCAGTTTTAAGTTCTTGGATTTATGGTAATTGGTTATACAGCAATAGGAAACTAGTAAATATATTATATGAAGGTATTCAGATTTCCCGTACTCACTGAGTAGACAGCAAAATACAAAAGCAAATTGAAAGCGGAAGTTTATTATATAGTATAATAATCACTTATCAGACTGGATATTGAATTTTTATATTTATAAAAAGCCTCATCATCTCTGCTGATGGCCTTAATGAAATACACGTTTAGAAATCAAAGCTTATAAAACATATTAATATTAATTCAATGCCTCTTTGTCTATTTCGGGTTCTGGGACATCATCTAAGATTTTCCCCTCTCTTCTAGAACAAAAAGATTCCTTTATTTGAAAACCACTGGCTTTACTAATAGGCACCTTTTTAAAAGACTGCATTTTGGTGTTTTAAGAATGTAACTGTTGGCAGTGAGCAGAAGAGCAGGATTGTACAAGGCTAATTTATAGTCAGCACATAGTTTTAAATGCATTTTTATCTTTAATTGTTCTCTCATTACAAAGTAATGCATAGATGTAAGAAATTCACTCACTTCTTTCAGTTCTGACACTTGAGTTTTTCACTAGCAATGCTGTTTTTTAAATTCACAATTTTTTCAAATAGTATGTTAAAATTTTTCAGTCATGGAATATTTCAAGGCTATCAAAAAAGTATAGAAAATGATACAACTAACACCCATACACCCCACCATCTAGATGGTGATAGATATTAACATTTTGCCTATAGTTTACCTTATAAATAAATTGCAAATACAGCTAAAGCCCTATACCATCATTCTTTTTTCTCCTATCCCTTCCTCCCAAAGGTACATAGTCTGAAATTGATGTATATCATTCTCATGAATGTTTTATAGATTGTCTACTTATGTCTGTGTTCATGAATAATATATAGAGATGTTTTATGTTGTCAAATTCAAATTATTAGTATCTTACTGTCGGTAACCTTCGGCAGTTTAATTTTTTCACTGAGAAAAATTTTTGAGACGTATGATGTATAATATCCTGTGGAATAAATAAAATGCATCTGATTTATCTATTTCCTTATTGATAATCATTTGCTCAATTTTGGTATCACAAGGAGCCCTGTACTATGCATGTATCTGGACATTGTTGAGTCAGGCTGTTTAAAAGTTTCTGTAGAGGACAATGTAGAAAGGCATAGGATTAGAGGGTGTACCCATCTTCAACTTTACTAGGTATTGCCAAAGTGGTTCTACCAGCTTGTGGTTCCACCCACAAGGTATCAACATTTCCTATTCCCCTCATTCCAACTAGAGCTTGTTTTCATCGTTTTACTAGTGTTGGCCAACTGGATGGAGTGCCGTTGGACTTCATGTGGCTTTAATTTTCATTTTGCCAACCACTAAGGCTGAGCATATTTTCTTATGTTTATTATATACTCAGTTTTCCCTTCTACTAACTACCCATACAATCTTTGCACAATCGTGGGGCAGGTGTGTTTTATTTTCAAGGCCTTATCAGAGTTCTTAATATGATATTGAAAGAATTTTCTTTTATATCCACCCACTCCATGGCCCTTTGAACTTTTCTGTAGTGTCTATTGTCAAGCAGAAATTTATAAAATCATTTTAATATGATTGGATTTATCCATTTTTTCCCCCTTTATTGCTGGGTCTTTCAGTATCTTTTTTAAAAAGCACTTTCTCTAGACATATAAAGATTTTCTCTGGTGTTTTCTTTCAAAAATTAGAAAGTTTTGATTTTCATATAGATTATTAATCCATTTTGAAAGAGAGAGAGAGTCTTAGGTAGGCATCAATCTTTTGGTGGAGACACTAATTGTCCTAACACTGTTTACTGAATAATTCATCACCTGTCTTCCCACAGGCATGATTTGCATTGTCACCTCTGTCAAAGACCAAGTTTTTCTCTCTGTGGCTCTCTATTTTCTTCCCATATAGCTTCTCTAGCTTCCAACTTAGTAATAAGACTTGATATCTAGTAGAATCTACTGCTGTGCCTTCTTTCTCTTCTTTTCTTCTTTCTCTTTCTTGTTTTTCTTGGGACATGCTGTTACCCAGGCTAGAGTGCAGTGGCATCATCAAAGCCACTGGGCTCAAGCGCTTCCCCTGTCTCAGCCTCATGAGTGGCTTCATCTCCAGATGCATGCCACCATGTCCTGCTAATTAAAAAAGAAATTTTCAAGATGGCGTCTTGCTATGTTGCTTAGGCTGGTCTTGAACTCCTGGCCTCAAGCGATTCTCCTGCATCAGCCTCCCCAAACCTTCTTGTTCTTCATGTTATTCTTCTCCTTCTTTTACTCCTCCTCTCTTCTTCATCTTCCCCCTCCTGTCTTCTTCCTCTTCCTTTTCTTTTTTCTGCTACTTCTTCATCATCAAAATCACACTGTCTAGTCTGTCTTGTACTTTGCTATATGAATTTCAACATCTGCTTGTCAGATCCCATTAGGATTTTGATGAGAATTAATTTATGGATTCATTTTGGGGGGAAACTGCTTTTTTATCATACTGGGTATCTGGTCCATGGAAATAATACCTTCCCATTTATTAGAATGTTCTTTACCATTTATCAATAAAGATTTATCATATTTTTCTTGAAATTCTTATATATATTTAGTAAGATGTACACCTAGGTATCTCAGAATTTTGTATCCATCATAAATCTTATATGTTCTTAAGCACCTTATTTATAGCTATTTACTTGCCATTTATTTATTGAACAATTTTTACGTACAGGACATTCTATTGAGCTTAATTAATTTCCACAAATATGCTGAGATATAGTTATCAGCATATCTCCCTCTTTGTAAAGGTTAACAAAGTTAGGTAGTCGGAGATGAAGGACTTGAACATAGTAATATATGACTAATTGTACAGCTTGGATATCAACTTAGTCTTATCTGTGTCTTTGCCTTTTGCCAAAAGCCTTTCTTCTAAATCAGCTAATGATTCTCTACTGTATGCTATCTTTTTAGCAGAATTATTCAGAATTAAAATGGAAATCTCATTGTAACACCTTTGTGTGAAAGAGGCATTAATTCACCCAATATACATCTTTTAATACCAGTTTGTTAATTCATCTGGACAGACACGTTCGTGGCAGAGAGTAAGTCTATAAAACAAATGCTTTCTCTGGCCAGTGTCTTTGAATTAAGGAAAACACCCATCCTAATTGAATTACTGTGTTTTTTAAAATTGTTCAGTGTCTTACTTATGCTCAGGCTTATGTGGGGCTGGTCTGCCCAAAAGATGGGCAGCTCTGGAGACAAGGTCTGGAGCGCAGCGCAAGTGGTCCCAGGAAAACGGAGGAGAAAGCTAATGCAATGAGCTGACATGTAGATGAGTTTTAATACTTTTAACATTGGGACTGTTGAACTCTCTCCTCTTAATGTCTAGCTTCCTTACTGACTCCTTCAGAAAAGTGTCCTGAAATTCTAATTTCTCTTCTGGCAAAAAAAAAAGTAGAAGAGAAGCTGGGGGAGACACTTTGAGTAGGGTGCAAGCATGAGCTCTTCTTTCCCGGACGCCTGCTCTTGGCTCATTTGCGTTTTTCTGGCCTCCTAATGGCTGGAACAGGTGAATTTCTGGGAATAGTTCTAGATGGCTGTTTGAGCTGAAGAGCGCTGTAATTACAGATGTTTGTAGCTTAGCATCAGGGTTAGGGTCACTTGGCTGTGACTTTGGTGAATGGTCTGATGGAAGATGGTTCATTTCTATGTGGGACTCACTGCAGACACATGGTTTGGTAGTGGAATGTGAGCAAATGTATCTCAATTCTCTCTCTTAAAAATGCTTAATGATACATGTGCCTCATGGTAGATATGAAATAAACACCCATCGACTGACTGAAGGTTATACATAGTAGAATAAAGAAAAAAAAGATGGTTTGAGACTTATTTGCATTGTGGCAAGAAGGAGGAAATGTTATTTCTGTCTTTGAAAGCAAGAGTGGCCAATTAGCTTTAGTTTATAGATCTACTTTGACATTTGCTCCAGGCTCTGTTATGATTATAATATCCATTCCATTCGTTCAAAAAGCATTTACTGAACAGATTTTATATACCAAGCCTTGTTCTAGGCTCTGGTAATGAAGAAAACACCAAGAAGCCTGTTAGTTTTGAGTGTATGTTCTTGTGGGTGTGGAAATAGAAAAATTCTGGACAGTGAACAAAGTATTTATTTTTATAATAGATTGGGGTTAAGTACTATGAAGAAAACAAATGACTGGAGAAATACCCCAGAAAGACATAGGGGAAGGTCATGGTTGGTGTTACAATTTTGGTTTAGTCTTCTAGCCGGGTCTTAGAACATAGGTTCAAGAAAGGGTCAGAAATATGACCTGGCTTGGTTCAAGTTTACAGAGAACTAAACATCAATGAAACAAATCTCCAGGTGGGTGGACATGATTTCCAGAAATTAAGGTTTAAGGCAGTTAGTCTTTCAACCATGTGAATCCTGAGAAAGCAATTTATATACCAACTAAGGCATTGATTATGCTCTCTGGATTTGATTTGTGCTAACCATGGTTAATGTCTGAGATCTGGACCTCACATTGTAGTTGTGCCAACCTGGGCCACTCTCCATCTCTCTCTGCAAGGGTCTGGGTGTCCACTTGTGGCCTTGGTCATGGTTGCTGGAAGGCATCAGGGAATGTCTCGCTAAAGAGGTGACATTTGAGCCAAGACTTGATGATCACAAGGAGTCAAATCATAGCACAGGAAAAGGAACAGCCAGTACAAAAGCCTTGAAGCATGAAGGAGTTGGGAACAAAAGGGAACAGCACAGTGAGCTGGGGGAGGGGGGATGTTGACTGCAGATGTTGTCCAGGGCCACATCAGGCTGTATAATCTACACTTCGTGACCGTATATAGGGAAAACGTTATGACTGTATGACAAATGTAAATTTTTCATTACTTTAATCACAAAGATAGGCAACAAGCCACATTGTGTCTTTGTTACAGCAGAAATCAGCGATGTTTCCATTTGTTGCTGTTATTACAGTCATCTCTAAAATGTCCTTTATGATCATTGCACCTAATTAGAATCATGGCAGTTATTAGGTCCTAAATATATCTTATTATTTCATGTATTAATACAGGGTCATCAGTGATAGCCTGTGGACCACATCCAAGCTGCCGCCTGTTTTCATACATAAAATTTATTGAAACACAGTCATACCCATTTCTTTAGATACCGCAGTTGCAAAAGAGATGTTCTACCCTGCAGTGCTTAAAATACTTACTGTCTGGCTCTTTCCGGGAAAAGTTTGCTGACACCTGCATTGATAAAGCAGCATGTATGTTACTATGATACAATTTAGAAAGCATTTTTATAGCTGTTTGGTTTCTTTGCAAGCCTGTGGATTTTATCTTACACACTTAAAAAACTATTCAGAGAATTGATCCATAGGCTTCACTGGACTGCCAAGATATCTATGACCAGCAAAAAAGAAAAAGAATCCGTGCCGTGCAGCATCTTAGGCAGGGACACTGAATAGGTTGACTTGTGCTTTTTTCTCCTGCTGAGATTCTTGTTCCCCTTTGTTGGCAGATTTTCCTTGTCCTTTGTTATCTGTTACTAAAGCTGCCCCTTTTTTATGAATGATATATTGGATCTGCACACATTTATTGACTGTACCAAGTAGAGGCTGTATTGACACTGTCTAATTTAATCCCCACAACAACACTCTGTGGTGCAGGCATGATTGTCTATACCTGAAGGTGAAGAAAGGGAGGCCCAGAGATAATGTCTATTTATTGAGCACCTGCTATGTGCCAGGGGCTGTGCCAAATGCTGCTGTTGGTGAAGTCAAGCTTTGAATCGAGTCCCTCTGACACCAGCATCACTCACACCACAGCAGGTTGAGTTCAGGATGCCATGTGACACTACCACGCTCAGTCACTCCTTCCCTGGGGTTTCTGTCCACTTGATTTCATGGCTCCTGGCTGTGAAGGTTTACATCATGTCTTCTCTCCATAGACCAGTGTTAGTATTTTTTTTTTTTTTTGCTTAGAGCAGGCTCTGGAGTTGGTATTTGCCCAGCTGTAGTAGTAACTTTAGTGATTCCTGCTAATACCACTGGAATGGCCCTCTAAAAGGGCTTTTTGCAAGCATGAACTTCTCTCCTGTAAGTGCAGCTCTTGTCTCCAGCACTTTGTGGCTTTCTGAGACCACAGGCTCTAACTTGCCCATTGCAACCCAGGTTTAAACATTTGCACATGTCATTTGATTTAGGGGTAGGTTCAAATTTGTGCAGCAGGAAGAGCCTGGCAATCACGTCTCTATCTCAAATATATGGGAAAATGAGGCTGTTCGATGTGGTTCACTCGGCTTGTACAGGTCCCTATGTCCAAAACCAGGGAGGTTGCTTTCTTTCCTTGAAGAATAAGTGAACTTCATTAGCTGGACTGGGTAAATACTCCGATATCAGGCATTTTCCCCCTTCTTTTCCATGTTGCAAGTGACTGTCATTGTAAGTGGTGTTACCCACATAGGCGTGGGGATTTCTCAGCATGCACACACACTGTATTTTATCCGTTGAGCTCATACCTCACTGCTGTTTTGTAACCTGTTTTTGTCACTCACAGTACAAAGCTCCAGGCTCTCATTTTATTGCAGCTTCTTTTATAGCAGCATGTTGATGACTATATTCTTTATCATTAGCCTGCTTTATCATAATTCATTTAAACTTTTCTTCTTATTAGGGGACGTTGGCAAGATTTGGTATATCAGTGAGAGTCCAATCAAGACACAGAAACCATATCAGTATTTGAACAGGGACAATTCAATTGAAAGGATTAGCAATTAGTAGAAGCTGGTTAACTGTAAGGAAAGGAGCAAATAGGGACTTTCATGGGTATAGACGAAGCAATTGCAGAAAAGTGACTGTGGCCTCTAGCCTGAGGAGAGGTGGGCAGCTTAGGAGCTAAAGGTAAAAGTGGGCATGGCACCCCCCCACCCCCTCAGGCTCCTCAAGAGAGTGTGGCCACCACAGGGACATCACTGTCCACCTGTGGTGGTGCAGACACTGGTCAAGGGAAAGCTTGGCCCACTGGCTGTGCTGGACCACAGAAGTGTCCCTGTTGCTAGAAGGTTGGGTAGTCAGAACTGCCCAGAGGTGACCTCTCTAGGGTGACCTCTAGGGTGACCTGCCTAGAGGTGACTCCCTGAGAGGGAGAGCAGAGCTGTGGGGTGCATGAGACCCTAGCCTAGGGCCTAGCGCTTCCGTATGAAAATTAAGAGTAGGTCTGAAAGGTAATCACCCCACCCCACACCTCGCCCCCGGCAGAGTCACTCCAGCGCCCTCTATTGGTGCGGTGTCACATTGACCCAGCCAACGGGAGATGCTTGTAGGACCCAACTCCAGTGTCACCAAGCAGGGCCAGCAGTGGTGGGTTTTGAGGTGTAAGACGGTAAATGAATAACTGGAATAGTTGCATTTGCTTTTAGTTTTGTCTCCCCTATAAACAGTGATACAGAGGCCATTGTAAAAAGCCTGCATCACTGATGTTTCTTTAAAATAAATTTGAGTTGTGAACATTTTTAAGGTTTTTGCTACAGATTACAAAATCATTCACTGAAACATGTGTTCCTATTGACTCTTTCATGCCATGTACAGGAAGAAGGGCAGGTATCTTTGTCACAGAACTTCTCATGCAGGAGACTTTTGGATCTTTATCTACTTAGTGGTTGACTCTGAGGCTGGTGTATGCTAGGCACCAGCAGTTCCAGGATGGAGCCTGCAGCCTGGGTTAGCAAGTGCCAGGTGCTGCCATGGTGGGAGGCGGTCCCGTGGTGCTGCTGTCCTCGACCTCTCTCACCTCCCTTCTCTCGTCGCTCCATCTCCTGAACTCACTCCACTCAGATCCCATTCACTGCCACTGACAGATTCAATTCCCTACAACATCCTCTGGGTCATATCACCAATCTTGCTCAGCAGCCTTAAGTATTTCTTCTTTGTTTATGGTATTGTAAATAAAAAGAAGAGGAGAGAATTGGCCTCTGGCACTGAGGCCCTTGCCTCTGTTCTGCGGGTGAGGAACTGAAGCAAATTGACGCGGCCCAGGTCACATGGGAAGTGCCTTGGCCCAGGCCCAGCCCGGGGCTTCCTTCCTGCCGGTGCACTGCCCTTCCCAGACAAGCAGACCACCGCGGCCCTGTTGTGCTCCCCTCTCATTGTCTTCCCAGCATGGCACCCGTCAGGAGGGAGCTTTATTAATGCACACACTGAGCTTTGCTAGTGCTGCCCCTCCGTCTGGGATGCCGAGGTGTCTCCCTCAGCTTCTGTGTTCAAGGGGGCTGCCTGAACTAACTTCAAGGCCAAATCCAAGACTCCGATCTATATAGTTCCTTACATTAGTCTGAGTCACTACAGTCTCATCGTAGGTGCTAAAGGGACATGGACATGAACTGGATTCTGCTGTCAGCTTTTGGTCCTGGGCTTGGACACTAGGTAAAAGTGGACGTGTTTTTACTTTTGCCACGTGGACTTGGGCACAGAGGCAGATAACTGCCCTGCCTTTTAACAGGGGGCTCCCTTTTTTGCTTTTTTTTTTTTTTTTTTTTTTGTAGAGACAGAGTCTCACTTTATTGCCCTCAGTAGAGTGCTGTGGCATCACAGCTCACAGCAACCTCCAACTCCTGGGCTTAGGCGATTCTGTTGCCTCCACCTCCCAAGTAGCTGGGACTATAGGCGCCCGCCACAACGCCCGGCTATTTTTGTTTTTGCAGTTCTGCCAAGGCTGGGTTTGAACCCACCACCTTCGGTATATGGGGCTGGCACCCTACTTGATGAGCTATACGCGCCACCCCCTTCTTTGCTTTTGAAGCAGTAGCAGATATCTAATAGTACATTCACCTTTGAAGTAACATTGCTCTTTATTTCTTACGCAAGTCCTTGTAAAACTCTTGCAAGGACAGCCAGTTTCCTCTGCCCCTCCCCTCAGGCTGGCAGTGCCCCGGTAGATCCCAGGGCTCCCAGGAGCCCTCTCCCCCGCTTCTCTCTGTTTCCTACTGACCCAGATCTTACTGCAGACAGGAAGAGGACAAACCATTTATTGTGGAAGAGGCCTTCCACCTTCACATTCTGTATTTGCAGACCACAAATTGGTAGTTAATAGATAAGCCCTTCCTACCTGTCTTGTTTTTTCTTTTCCTGGGTTTGGAAATTGCTCTCATTGCTATGGTAAGTAAAATGATGTGTGGAAAATAAACCAAACCGAAATGAAAACAACTGAGAATGAAATCCAATTAGGGACATTAAGAAAAGCAGGAAAGGAATCAAACCACAGACCTTTCAGTTAATGGGTGGAGCTCAATTGCTACAGCTGTAACCAGGTGGCAGGTGCATCCCTGATGGTGAGCATCAGTTGTGGGCGATGGGCACTGACAGCAGTTGGCTCTTTCCCTCCTCACCTTCTTCCTCACCCCACCTCTACGCTTTTTCCCTCTGTGTTTTTGGGGGTTCAGATTTTATGATGGGGTGTTTCCGACCCACCTCTGTAGCTGTCAGCCCGGGAGCCCTCTGTCTAGAGGCGCTGCGGTAACCTAGCAACCAGCGCAGCAGGCGCTGCCCTCTGTTGTTTCATTAGCCTGAAGATGTGAAGATGGAGCAATTGGACAGACCATAGACAACAGGGATCAGGTCCGCGCAGAAAATCAGTCTGTGTGATGATTAAGACATGGATCCAAAGAACAGCGGTATTTTGTGGTACTGCATCCAAAGTAAGGGCCCCTCACATCTGGAGAGAGAGGGGAGAGCTAGTCGGGGAGAAGGATGCTGGAGCTGCCTACCCTCGGAGGGGCCTGGGCCCTGGGATGGCCAGCGCCCCCTCCCGGGGCCCTCCTGCCATCCTCACTAAATAACAGGAAGGGCAGTAGAATTGGGAATTTTTTTTGACCTGGCAATAATTCTTAATTTGTCTAACTAAGTAGAAAGTTGGCATACTGAGAGAAGCACATTTCAGAGGGAAACACATGACAACAATAACATTTTTCTGCAGGATCTTGTTATCCAATCCACACAGAAGCTGAGTTGATGAGCTGGTTCTGCAAAGAAACACAAAGACGCCCTATTGAGATGCCTGTGAATGTCAGGGGCTAGTACAGTCTGGAACTGCTGGGTCTGAGTAAATATGACAGCGGGCTTTGGCTGCTTTCACTGGGCCACTGTCATTCTGCTCGAACATTGTGTGCAGTCGGGAGATTTCCCCACACAAATGTTCTTTCTGCTGCTTTTTTCCTTTTTAATTTCGAGGGGCCGGCATTAGCTTTGTTTGCCTCAGACTTTATTACTTTGAAATTCTAAATGCCTATTCCCAATGTGGGGATAGTCCTAAGGAAGTTTAGATTGTGATGGTTTAAATTTCATTTGGCATCAGACTTACTTGGGCTGGCGGTGAAAATGCAGCATCCCTGGGCTCCTCATTCGGTTGCTGTGGAGGGGGAGGTCCAGAAATCTGCATTTTAATGTTCAACTATGGCGACTCTAAACCAGATGGTCTGAAGATTTTATAGGAAAACTGGAAGAGTAAAAGCCTTGTTTCCCAATCCCAGCCTCTGAGGAGGCTGAAACAAGAGGGTTTCATGTGGCTGGGAGTTCAAGACCAGCCTGGGCAGCATAGTGAGACCCCATCTCTGCAAAAAATAAAGACAAAAAGCTATATGTGGTGTTATCCATCTGTAGTCCCAGCTGCTCAGGAGGCTGCAGTGGGGGAATCGCTTGAACCCAAACGTTTAAGGTGAACCATGATCATGTCACTGCACTCCAGCCTGGGTGACAGAGCTACATCCTGTCTCTTAATGACAACAAGACAACAATGACAAGAAAAGGACTCGTTTCCTGGAGAGGCTTGTGTCAGTTTCTGTTGATGGATATATTGTTCGTTTCTATATTCTTTATTTCTGGAGAATCCTTCTCCCCTTTTGGGTCAGGGGAAGGAGGTGTTGGCTCCTTTTTTTTCCCCCTTCTCTTCATCCTTTTATATTTCATATATGAAAAAGGTGACCCTGCCTTTGTTGAATGCCGCCTGGCTTGAAGGCTGGCTCCGAGTGTCACCAACACTGCCTGTTGATAAAATACAGGTGACAAATTTATTGCTCACTGTGGTCAGGAAGAACATGATTTGCAGACATGTATCTAATCCGTAGGGTTCCACCGGAGACGCAGCCACATAGGATATAGATAGAGATTTATTACGAGGGATCGCCTTACGTGACTGTGGGGGCTTCTAGGCAAACTCTGAGTCCACAGCCCAGGCTGAAACTCCAGGGCTCTGACTGAGTCTGCTGTCCACAGGTGGAATTTGTCCTACTTCAAGGGGTCCTCTTCTCTGCTTTTAATGCCTTTCAAGTTGTTGACTCGGGCCCACTCAGATTACTAGGTATAATCTCCCTTACTCATAGTCAACTGAGTATGGATTTAAATCACATCTGCAAAAACCTTCACAGGGACACCTACATTAGGATTTGAATAACCAGAGACTATCGCCCAGTCAAGGTGATACATCAGAAAGACCACCATAAAAGAAAGAAAGACTGTCACAGAGAGTGAAATCAGAATGTAGTGCAAATGGGGAGTTTGAGGCAGGGCGTGGTGGCTCATGCAGGCTGCGAGGCTGAGGGGGATGAACTGCTTGAGTTCAGGAGTTCAAGACCAGCTTGAGCAAGAGTGAGACCCTGTCTACTAAAAATAGAAAAACTATCTGGGTGTTGTGGTGGGCACCTGTAGTCCCACCTACTCAGGAGGCTGAGGCAGGAGGATCTCTCAAGCCCTAGAGTTTAAGGTTGCTGCGAGTTGTGATGTCACAGTACTCTACCCAGGGTAACAGAGTTCTCAAAAATAATAATAATATGATTACAAAAATAACAACAACGTCGACGACAAAAACGAGAATCAGACGTTTGATTTAGGTGGGTCTGTCACAGCATATTTGAGTCATGATACAACAGGCTAGGATTGGTGGAAGAGCAGAAGGGCAAGGGACTCCAACTCACAGGGAGAAACCACTAAGGTTTTCCATTTGAGAGTTTCTGGGCTTTTCAGCAAGTTCCTGTGATAAACAGTCATGCCATTTGACAAGGCAGCAGACTTCTGGAAGAAGAAGGTTAGTTATGCTGTGAGGCCACAGGGAGAATGCAAAGTCCTGTCACTCTAGACAGGGTAAGGTTTGGGTTCTTGTGTCCGGCGGATGTGAGGATGGGCTGGACGTTTCTCTTCTCAGTGCAGATCCCCCCTGCCCTCCGGGCCTTTCTCATGAAGCAGGACAAACCACTTTTCCCAAAGCACAAGCTTTGTGATTTTCCTTATTCCTGTGGACAGAAATGCCTGCCATGCTGCCCACTGGCCCCTCCATAGAGAGGACGCATTCATGAACAGCCAATCAGAGCTAGGCTTTCACTCACTTTCTCTAGCTCCTCCTTTTTTTATTTTTAATTTTTTTTTTCATTTCAAGTTAATTTGAGGGTACTTTTGATTGGATTACTTTGTTTGCATTTGTAAAGTAAAGTCCAAGATGGCAGCTGAGTCCATCACCCCAGAGGTGTGCTGTGTACCTACACTTGAGGTTAAGACCAAACAGCATAAACAAGGAGACCCAAATCCATCTGTCTCCCCTTGGCAGGAAGATCTGAAGTGCGTAAGAGGGGCTTACCAGAGCCCCTCTCCCTTCTTGAATTTAATAGTGTTTTTTCCTCTCATGGGGGCCTGTAGTTGTTGATCCTCTAGTTTCAACATAAAATTGAGTACATGGGATGCTTGTTTTTCCATTCTTGAGATACTTTATTTAGGAAAATGTTCTCCAGATCCATCAAGGTAAATGCATATTTTCCCCATATTTTTTATGGCTGAATAATATTCCATGGTCTACATATATCAGAGTTTATTAATTCATTCAT
>CAUYRH010031032.1:0-40235 GCA_963574655.1 Perodicticus potto
GTGCAGGTCTTGGTTAGACGTAGATATAAGTTTCTGCTAAACTAGATTGGCAGATAAGGGAGAATTTGTCATAAAGACAGGGAAAAAAATCAACCCAATGAAGAGATTCTGTGGCATGTCTGGGGAAGAAGAGATGGGTTAGCTCTCGGCATCAACCAAACATAGCGAGCTGAGCGTAACAGCCAGGAGAGGAGGACCAGTGAAGGGAGACCACCTGTAAGGAAAGAGCGTTGGCAGTCCCCAAAGGACAATGACAATGGCATGAGGACTTTCAAGTGACAGAGCCAGGAGGGCTTTCTATTTGGAGCTGGAATTTTTATTTCTGCCGCTGTCACATACTCTCCTATGATGGAATCAAGGCATACAGAGTGCAAAACTCAGTGCAGAAAAGGCTGGAAGAGAAATAAATATTCCACCTAGGGGTAGATTGTAGAGATCGGTGGGGGGGGGGGTGAAGGATAAAAAGTTTTGTTTTTGATAATCTCTATTTCTCATGCAATTGCCTCAATTCCACCCATAGCATCTCAGTGTCAATTGGAGGAGTCTGACAAGGAAACCCAGGTTATATGCAAGTTGAGGGCTTTAATACCTGCAGGTCTCATCAGCTGTACTCCAAATACTAAGTTTCCACCTTGACACACTTCCACCCATGCCCTGGGGAGACGTCATTGTGCTGAGTACATTTTTGTTTCCAAAGCACGATTGGTCGTGCTTCTCCTCCCTCCGTCCTCTGCGAGAGCCGTCTGCTGAGCTGCCCTTCCCTGACTTTTCATTTCCCTCCTCCTCTGGGTGTCTCTGACTCTGGACTCTGGAGTTAGTTCTCTTCTCTTCTCACGGGGCTGAACATCTCCAGTTCAGGAACTTGTTTTGCTTTTGGCCTTGGTTGCAACCCTTACTTGGCTACGTATAATCACCCCCCAAACCGTGCCTGGGATCCTTTTTAAAAAACTCTTTTCCCAGTCAGTTATCATTTCCTTAACTTTCCCCCTCCAACGAGACCACAGTGAATGCAAGGATGAAAATAAGGGGAGGTGCAGGGGAGAGGGGCACGACCTGCAGTCACTCTCCAGTCTTTGTAGGGAAAGTCATATCCAGGAGACAGTGGTTAGCTCAGGTGATGTCTGAGAATCCAGTGTTCCTCATTAGTGGCAACTGGACTGTTGACCTTGGTTCAAGCTCCTTGTGCGTTGCTGGGCTGCAGAGCGTGTGTGAACAGCCACATACTGGCATTATATGGCAAGACTTTCAGCCGATGGGAGGGTTTGGCTGTGCTTTTCACGGTAAAATCATCTGATCTTCCAGAAATACAGGGGGGAAAGTTTTTCGTCACCTCCTTTTACCCTTTATTCTTTGGATCAAACTGCCTCCTCTGTGGCTCATAACACAGTTTTTAATTTACAGTTATTGTCAGTGCCTTGTTTTTAGCAGAGAAACCATTACAAGATTACAGTGTGGGGCAAGTTGCCGATCAAATGTGGCCATGCTTATGAATTGAAGGAAGTGATTTCTCCTGGCCTTCCCTATGCAGCTCAGCAGAGGTACCACTGGCTTAGGTTGGAAAGATCTCTCTTTTCTTTCTGCCTGAGAAATGAGAATGCTTTGATGATGGTTCATGAATAGCATCAGGCATGATGGGTTCATGTTCGTTTTGCATGTCCCGAGCCTTTGTGCAGCTCCTTGTGAGGAATGGTGACTGACATGAACTAAACTGAGATTAAAATGCTCCTCCTAAAGCTCATGGTATAACTAAAATCCAGGGTCTCAGAGAATAGGTGGCATCTGTCATCATGCAGATAAGTGTTTCTAATAAAGTTTAAACTCTTGAGGAATTTGCCTTCATCCCCAGCCTCCTATTAGGACTCATTCATAGGTTGGGAAAAGCTGAGAAGTCTTGTCAACACCAGACCAATAAGAACACAGATGGATTCTTTCCACCCTGAAATGTTATACACGGGCACAACAGTAATAAATAGCTAGAACTATCTCGGAGCATTTGATACCCAAGGCTGAAGAAGAGCTATGCAATACAGCACTGATACAATCAGAATTTTATCACAGAATTTCCATCCCAGCAATGCTATCACCTCAAGCAAGTAATTCAACAGCAAACCTATTTCTGGGATGAATGAGAACAAGTTGATTCATATGAATAGTTCCCTGCTTTACATCAATGGAACACAAGTAGCTAATGCTTTAAATTAAGTTTAACTTTTCTAAAATGATGATTGAATATTTTGATGGCTCTGAGATCTAGATTTATTTAATAATGGATTATGACACAATATTTTCTAAATGTCTTTGTCACCACTACCATTTCACATTAAATAAACAAAATATCTGAGCTTAATAGTTCACATTTGTTCATTAGGTTTTCATCAGCTGAATTTCTTTTAATACTTAACCACCAGAGTACTTCTGGCTAAATTCATGTTAACTTGGCTACTAAAATCATCACTGTTATTTCTTGTTTAAGAAGATGTAGGTCTGTGTATGCCACTAAAAACAGAGCTCATTGGCAATATTAACCCACCCAAAGGTACACAGGTGTCGACGAAGCGGCAGACATAAAAGTTGAAAATATGAACAAGTTGTGTTTCAAAGTGGTTCAAATAAGGGAGATAGAAAGATCAGAAGAAATAGCAAACTTCTGAAATGGTGTTCAAGGCAGATGCTGAGAGAGAGAGTGGGAAGGGTAAAGGGAGAGAGGTTCTCAAATGCTGGGTCCCTGCGGGAAGCCCCGGGAAGGGGCAATTTTTGAAATTCGAGTGGGGGGCATATTGGGTTGTCACCGTCACAGGGGGATCGCACTGGCATTGCTGTGCACAGCAGGGCTTTGCTCAGTAAAGTTCCCCACGAGGTTCGAAGGACGCCCTGGAAATAGTTGTATGATTCGTCAATGCTAAGAACAAACTTCATTTTACATAAAAACTCGAGGTATTCTTTTTATGGTTTTAATATATATGACATAGTCTAGAAATGCAACCAGCGGGTAGCTTGAGGGAACATTTTATTTTATTTGGAATCTCACTAGGAATTATTCACTGCTTGAGACAATCACATCACTTCAGATAGTACCTCCGACTGGCTGAGTTGTTGGTCCACACTTATACGTCAGGCAGGTGAAATTTATGTACTTATGGCAGATTTATAGCTACGCTCTTGGTTTTTAAAGTATTAATTTTGTAAAAAAAAAAAAAAAAAAGTACCATTATCATTTACTTGAGCACTGCCTTCTCTGTGTCCGAGGTTATTTTTATGAACAGGAGAAAACATGTAAGAGTCTCAGTTCTGCTGCTGTGCCCAGCTATCTACATATTTGACACAGGGCTTACTATAAACTGGGTTGCCTGTGTTTCTGCTTTATGGTGCAGGGGGCCTCATTTCCTAGCATGTGTGTAGGTGGGCTGTGCTGCCTGCGGACTTCATTTTGGAGAAGTTTGAAAGGAATGAGGACGTGCTTGCGTGGAGAGGAAAGAACCGCAGATACAAGACCCAGGACCTGGAGGGGCAGAGATCACGTGTGGAGCTCAGGAAAATGCATCGACTTTAGGCTTTTGGGAAAATAAACACAGTGACATGGAGAGGGGACCCGAAGCCTAAGACCTAAGTGAGAAGGAAGCAGATTTCAGGAGCACACAGGAATAGAGTCCCTCTGACAGGAGCTGTTTAAAGGCATTGAACCTCAGTGTGAAAATGGAGACGAGGAGTTTTTCAAACGTAAATAAAAATCACCTATTAGGCACAAGACAGCTTTCTGCTGCAGATATGAAGATGACTGTGGCCTCCCCTAGGATGGGTGTACATCCTATGTGGTTGAAAATACACAAACATGACCTCGGAAAAGACAAGAGGGTGTAATTCATGTTCACAAGAAATATGTCTGGTAGTGTTGCAAAAGGTGCTAATTATGTTTTTTTATTGACTCTTAAAACTTATTTTTGAATTAGCAAATATAAATTGTCTATATCTATCAAATACAACATCCTGTTTTGAAGTATGTCCACTTTGGGGGAAGGCTAAATCAAGCTAATCGGCATGTACATTACCTCACATACTTATTTTTTGTGGTGAGGACACTTAAAATCTACTCTCTTGGTGATTTTCAAGCATACTGTGCATTGTCATTAACTGCAGTCACCGTGATACCCAGCAGTTCTCTTGAACAACTTTCTCCTTTCTACCTGACATTGCAAATCCTTTGACCAAGCTTTCCCCAGTCTGCCTTCTGCCTCACCTGGCCCTGGGTGACCCCATTCTGCTGTCTCCTTCCAGGACTCAGCTGCATTCTGCACGTTAGTTGAGCTTTGTGTTTCTGTACCCGGCTCATTTTACTCAGCTTAATGTCCTCTGGGTTCACACACGCTGTTGCAAGTAATAGGATTTCCTTCTTTTGTAAGGCCCAATAATATTCCACTGTGTGCGCACGCACACGCTTGTATATGTACTCCACGTTTCCTTTATCCACTCACCTGTTGGTGGCCCCTTGATTCCTTATTTTACCTCTTATGAATAGTCCTGCAGTGAACTTGGAAGGGCAGACATGTCTTCAAAATACTTATCTCACTTTGGATCTGTACCCAGTAGACGGATTCCTGGAACAAGGAGCCAATAGTTAGAGGATTAAGACAGCTTTCATAAATTTCTAAAAACTTTACATATATTTAAATTTATAATTATATATATATAATATGTTATATTTATATCTAAATGTAAATGTATGGTATAATTATATGTAAGTATAAACACATGCATAATTATGGTAGAAAATGGACCTTTCCCTCTACTACTTAAATGTTTAACAATTGTTCATCTGAACAAGATGGGATATTCACTTATTGTTTTCTTTTTTATGTTCCATAGTTTTAATTAAATTCTCTAAACCATGTGGGACTAAACTTAGTGTTTGATATGGTGTAAAACTCTCCATCTGTTTATTTTACCCAATTTGCTAGCCAATTGTCCTGATAACATTTATTGCACGCTTCTTTCTTTCTGTCTTCACTATGATAGTTTAATTAATCTCTGTCTCCCCCACTGAGTTATATTTAATATGTAATTTTGAGCTTCACAGTAGTTTCACAGAAGCTAAAATTTTATTCTTACTGAGGATCGAGTGGTTAATTTAACCTGCTATGACTCTACCACATATGTTAGCATATTATCTTGCCCACTGGTTGGGTGCAGTGGCTCATGCCTGTAGTTCTGTCACTTTGGGGGGCCAGAGGTAGAGGATCCCTTGAGCTCAAGAGTTTAAGACCAGTCTGAGCAAGAACAAGATGCTGTCTCTACTAAAAATAGAAAAATTAGCTAGGTGTTGTAGTGGGTGCCTGTTGTCCCAGCTACTCAGGAGGTTGAGGCAGGAGAACCACTTAAGCCCAGGAATTTGAGGCTGCTGTGAGCTATGATGAAACCGTGGCACTCAAGCCTGGGTAAAAGATTGAGACTGTGTCTAAAAAAAAAAAAAATTGTCCTGCATGTGTGAAATGTTTCTTGCACCGAACAAGAATAATAGGTAAACGTTATTTGTCTTAAAATATTTTCTTGGCTTCTTTTTAATAGTGGACAGATATTGAGAGAGCATACTTTGAAGATATGCCAAATTGTTAGGTTACTCTTGGTAACCACATGCTTTCATTTGGCTTTAGATCAGCTACACTGTTTTTTCTTATTTGTCTCCACCATCCTTATTGTAGTGGAGATTCTTTTTACCCATTCTGAGAATAACAGTGACCAAAGAGCCTTTAGTAGGAGTAGTATGAAATTTCCACTTGTTATTTCTCAAAAGCATTTCAGTACGAAGTTCAAAATTGCTGGAATCTCATCTCTAAACCTAGCTACATTGTTTAATAGATCTCTGATGTGGAGTAAGTGACTTTCTCAAACTTGTTTCCACACATGTAAATAGGAAATAGTAGCTTCTACATGGCCTGGTTACTAGCACAGTCCCCAGCACTGGTAAGGCTTCCATGAAAGTTGCCGCTCCCACTCTTAATTAGTATTTACAATGTAGGCAAAAGCTGTATGGGCTACTAAAAAACACATGTTCTTTTTTGTAAGAACTCTCATAGGTGGCTTCAAAAAATTGCTATTAAATGGAAGAGCAAGTGGCCACTATGATAAATACCAATCACACATAGCAAGGCACAGACCTGGTGGGCAAGAACTGTCTACTTCCTTCTGGCTGTCCCAAATTTTCTGTGTCTTGCAACCTCTCACCTAGAAAGGTGAATTTCCAACACGCAACCTTGTTGGAGTCAGTTACACTGGGGGATTTCTCCCCTCCATCAGCTCCCCTCTAACCCCTTCTCGACCAGGTCTTGAACTTGTGATTCAAAGTTCCCTGCCTTGAATCTGCTCTGAGTCTTCGGGTGTAGGCTTTTTACAGATCAGTGTCTGTTTTCTAACCTGGATTTTCCCCAGGGTCCTGGACATGGCTTAACCCTGGTGTTTCCCCAGGATCTGAAATAACCATAAATCATTCTGCAGAAATAGCTGAGATCCAGTTTGTTCTTGGAGAACAATATTTCTGAGTTAGAGACCTTAAATTTTCGCACCTTAGCCATGATGTTTGGTGGTGAATTATAGTATTCCAAAAAACATGAATTTTAAAAGCGTCTATGCATTAAAAACTTTATTATTTTATACATGTTGAAGATAGAAATTAAGCAAAAGCAGCAGGATTCACCTATTTCAGAGTATGTAAAAATGGCCTGAAAATGAGAAAATTAACACATTATAATGGAGTCTTATTTATTGAGAAATAAACAACAAACAAGTTTTATTTATAAATTGTACTACTCCTAATTTGGAACTTGCAGCCCATGTTTTTTTTCTAAAAAAATAAAACAGTGAAAACACAACCAGCTTGCAATAATAGCAACAACATCCAAGAAATTATGGTTTACCTGGAAATCTCAGCCGATTTGCAGAGGGGAGTGTAATAGAGTCTCTCCCCCTCGAGGCTTGTCTTCACGGGCTTGCACTCCCATGGCTGATGGGAACAGTCCCACCAGGACTTTGTATCTGCTGTTCGGCTTTTGTGTCCCTGCCTCTGAATGACTTCTGGTTTCTGAAACTTGTGACATTGTCTCAGCATGAGAACCCTGTATTTATGGACTGTAGATAGGGCAGCTGTGGTGGCACATGGTGGTCAAAGCCCCAAAGATCACCATGTCATTCACCAAGTGCAGTCCACAAAATGAATTTCCAGTAATGATGAGAATGTGCTTTTTGAAAGCAGTATTAAAAAGAATTATCTTTTTAGAATACTTGTATAGCATTCTGGTTTCTAAAGGGCTTTCTGTGTTCCCATTTGAGTTACTTGGAACACACTTCTGAAGCAGTGACTTGGACCATGGGTCCTGGCATGATGGGGCCTAACCATACTAAGCCCTCTATCGAGGGGTTGGTTTGCACAAAGCCTGGATTAGTGGTTATCAGCACTACTGATGTCTGGAGCCGGGTGATTCTTGGGGTAAGGGCTGTCCCACGCACTGACAATGTTTAGCAGCAACCCTA
This sequence comes from Perodicticus potto, assembly GCA_963574655.1. Lineage (NCBI taxonomy): Eukaryota > Metazoa > Chordata > Mammalia > Primates > Lorisidae > Perodicticus > Perodicticus potto. Next base: position 7,519 of record CAUYRH010031032.1, read on the forward strand.
GAGTCTACCCCCTCAATGCCAGGAATACCCACACCCTAGTGGTGACAGCGAAAAACATCTCCCAGCATTGCCTAATGTACCCTGGTAGACAAAGTCACCCTTGTTAGGAACCACTGAGCTAGATTATGTCCTTTTCATATCGAGGTTTGTTGTTAACCCGTCAGTGTGGGAGACTTGGAAAAGTGTCTGGACAATGTATGGATGCTCTGGATGTACCAATCACTATGACATAACTTTTATTGCCCAGGTGTTGCTAGAGGCAACTGTCTAGGCTGTTTGAACTCTACCTAACAGGCACTCAAAATTAATGTGCCTCAAGATTTTGTGATTAAACCAAGGTGCTCAATGACCATTAAAGTGAAACTGTTGGGTCTAGAATAATGTGTTGCATATACATGCATAGCACTTTTAAAAATTACCTTAATCAGACAAAACAGTGTCAGTCTGGAAAATACTTTTAAAGAAGATAATTGTACCTGCTATGTAACTATCTATACTTGGAGGTTCTTTAATAATAGAAAAAAGTCAAGATTATTCATTTCTTTCTTCTGAGACAATACTTCACTCCCACTTCTTAATAAATTCAGTTTCTTTGAACAGTGAGTACTTTTAATTCTGCAAACCCAAAGATTTGCTTATTTCCTCAGTTATTCCCAGTGCCCGAGAATGTGTATTTTCACCAATGTATTAGCAAAATATCTCTAATTATTCTGAAGCCTTTAAAAAATCTCATTGGTTTAAAAGAAATTTAATCCATGTATTTTATTTTTTATTTTGAAATACTCTTAATCTGAAGAATAGTTGCAAAATGCTCCAGGAACTTTTGTTTTTCCTGGGCCACTTAACCCGGATGTGGATGTGATTCTTATGAGTGTGTTTTCTACCAAGAGGGACGTCCTCCTACCTGCTAACCACAATACAGGCGTCTAAACCAGGGACTTAACCTGGTATTCCAGCCACAGACCCTCTTCCGGTTTTCCCAGTTGTCCTCATAATGTTCCTTATGGTGAAAAGAATTATGCATTGTGTTTCGTTTTCAAGTTTCTTTGTTCTCTTTCAATCCCTCAGCCTTCCCTCAACTTTGATGACCTAGATGTTTTTGAAGGTTACATGTCAATTGTTTTACATATAGGGCCTCAGTTAACGTTTGGCTTACATTTGCTCATGATTAGATTTAGGCTATGCGTGTAGGGCAGGAAAATCACAAATGTCATTGTGCGTCCTTCTTATGGTGTCCTGTCTGGTGGTTGATTTTCCTCTTGACTGTGATTTTAACCTTCACTTGATTAAGACAGCATCTTCAAGTTTCTCCATTGTGATCTACATTTTGTACTGAGGTGCTTTAGTGCCATGTCAATATTTTGTTCTTCATCAACTTTGCACCCACCATTTTTAGCATCCATTAATATTTCTCGAATTAATTATCATAAACAATATAATAATTGTCAGTGATATTCTAATGACAATTTCTTCTATATTCATAAATTGACATTATATGGGAAAGAAAAACTTTCTCTTACCCCTATTTATTTATTTATCTCAACATGGACTTATGGATTCTCATTTGCATCAATGCATTATAGTCTATTTCTATCATTATTTGATCCTCCTTTCCCATTTAATTTATTCATTCATTCTTCATGCATTAATTCTTCTTTTTAGGCAGTGCCTCTCTTAGATTTTTCCTTTCACTCTTTAACCTTTAGTTGTCTTTTCTACCTTTTAAAATGGTACACCTTGAATCTTTTCAAGTTTCATGAACCTTCCTTTTATCAGTGTGGGTGAATAGTGATTCACACTCCACCTAGGTTCTCTGGGAGCAAATGGCACTACCTCCACAGCTGTCTCACATCCTGGTGGTCCCCAGCCTCAGCATCTCCCAAAGTCCCAAGACGTGAAGGAGACACAGTTAAGTTCTCACCTTGGCATGTTCCCATGTTTTTCTGCATGTTACCATGTGTGATGTTGTCACATTGAGGGCAGTCCAGCATTCTCTGCAACCACATATTCCCCCCCAGCAGCCTGGCCCAGAGCTCTGCTCACTGCAACGCTGCTCACTCAGAGATGAACTTGGTGATGGAGGCCATTCGTAGACATTTACTGAAGCCCTACATATTCTTTTAGTGACTGGAGGATTATCTCAGGCAGATAGTTTCGCAGCCAGCTGCTATATGTATGATTAAAATTTGTTTCAATGATGATTGACTTTTTTTTTTTTTTCGAGACAGAGTTTCTTACTGTTGCCCAGGCTGGAGTACTATGGTGTCGTCACAGCTTACAGGAACCTCAAAGTCCTGGCTCAAGTGATCCTCCTGCCTCAGCCTCCCAAATAGCTGGGGCTATAGGTGCCCACCATAATACCTGGCTAGTTTTTCTATTTTTTTATTAGAGACAGGGGTCTCACTCTTGCTCAAGTTGGTCTTGAACTCCTTAACTCAAGTGATCCTCATGTTTTGGCCTCCTAGAGTGCTGGGATTATAGGTGTGAGCCACCATGCATGGCTGATGACTGACTTTTTAATAAAAGTGCTGAGGAAGACAGTTATGGTAGTGGAGATGAATATTTTTTCACATTTTTTCCAAATGCACACAAGAGAAAAGTAACTAATTTATTTATCTATTCCTCTATCCCAATTTGTAGTAGAGGAAGTCACATTTGTGTACCCACAATAGCTCCTTCTCCTCAAGACCTATATCCCCTCGGAGTGTCTTGATAGGCTAGTTTTAAAATATGGCTTTTTAGTTATCTGCAGAGGATCAAATATCCCCTATAAACCCTCACCATGCAACAGCTAGGAAACCTAATTACCATCTGTACTCCTCCCCAGGGACCGAGGACATCAGTAGAATCTTCTGCTAATTCCAACACACAGGCCATCTCCACAGGCATGGAGGCTGGATGCAGGGGGAGAGCTGCGCAAAGGGCTCCTCCTGCTGCCCAGAAGAGGAGGCGGCACTAAAGTGTTTCCTTCCCTGGCCAGGCTGTCAACCCGTTTAGCCTCACCTGCACCCCTACCCTAGGAGGAAGGTGGAGTTGCCTGTGCTCCCTGGGGAGTTTCCTCACGTCCATGTCTTCATGCCCAACGCATGTCCCTCGGTGGGAGGAGCAGCTCACTTCTTGCTCTGCCTCCGAGGGTCTCAGACCTGCCTGCAGCAGGGGATTTTACACAAGCCGGTGCTTGGGTCCCTCCTGCAGAGATTCCTGTGCCCTGCAGAGAAAGGGTCCCTGCAGGGTACAGGAAGAACAAAGAGCTGGCTGGTGTGGGTGTGTCCCTAGTGTTGGACTGTTGTAAGCATTTGCAAATTCATTCTAATGTGCACCCAAGATTGAAAACATTACATTATGTTCTCAGTGCTTTCTATTCTTTTATTTTTATTTTTATTTTTATTAAATCGTAATTGTGTACATTGGTGCAATCATGGGGCACAGGGTGCTGACTTCATATACAATCTGAAACATTTTCCTTGAACTATTTAACATAGCCTTCATGGCCTTTTAATCACTATATGGAGACATTTATATTCTGCATTTAGTAATTTTCACTTGTACCCTTCTAAGATGCACCATAAGTGTGATCCCAAGTGCTTTCTATTCTTGACATAAAATTAAAACCTATTCTATCTAATGTGTGTATCTGTGTGTGAGAGAATGAGAGAGGGACAGTGCCCACAACAGTGGTCTCAGAATGTTAAATGGAAATTGTTTTGATTTAGAAAATTTCGACTTAAAAACTTGCTAACTCCTCTTACAAAGTGTGGACTTTACAGCTATTGTCTTGAAAGAAAGAGAGATCCCTTGTGTGTGTCAGTAGGTCAACGCTGACTCCCTGTTCCCCTCTGACTTGGCTCGGGAACTTCTGCTCAGGAGTTTGTGTTTTGCAGCCATAGCACAGGAACCCTTCCTGCCCTCGGCTCATGGAGGCCTCAGGATGCTGCGGGGTGAGTGGAAACAAGGTTCTGCTTGCAGAAAGGCCAGAGTGGAAAGCACATCAACAGACTTTCCAAAATACAGGCTTTACAACACTGTCGTCATCCATTCCACAGTGAAGGAGACTCTGCTCCGTCTAGGTACATTTATCTGAGCCAGTACACCAAGGTCACGAAATATAAAATCAACAGACAAAGGCATTTCTTTTAGAGAAACAATGGGACTTGCTTAAGGGAGCACAATTAGACAAGGATTTCTCCAGAACCCATTTGCATGGAAAGCGAGTAGATGTGCAGGAGGCCAAGCAGGGTCACAGAGAGGGATGTCCAGGGTCTTACGTGTCATGTGGGAGCTCACCAGGGTACAGGAAGAGCAAAGAGCTGGGACCGTTTTCTCTACTTCTCAACACTTCCATGCAGGTGGTCGTTGCACCAGACTCTGCAGCCTGCAGATCCACGTATAATAAGAAAGAGGGCTGGGCTTTTGCTGGTGGGTTAACCTGGACTGCCCTTTCACTGGCTGGGCTCCCTTCTTTTCTCCCCTGTACTGGAAGTGTTTCTGCCAAACTCACATTTCAACTTTGCTCAGTCTCTCCCATCCTCGCCTCACTCGGGCACTGTGTCTTGAACAAGTTAGGGAACAGCTTCATCTCATTTGTCCCTGCAGGTACAAAGCTGAGGGCTTATAGCAGCATGAGACTTGTGTGGTTATTCGCTGAGTGCTGTCCATGACCCTCTTTTGCAACAACTACTGAAAAGAAAATGAAAACAAACACAGACGTGTGTAAGAGTGAGTGCATAAACTCACTATTTTTGTTTTGTTTTGTTTTTGTCTGTTTGTTTGTTTTGGTTTTTTTTTTTTTTTTTTAGAGACAGAGTCTCACTTTATCGCCCTTGGTTGAGTGCCATGGCTTCATGGCTCACAGCAACCTCCAGCTCCTGGGCTTAGGTGATTCTCTTGTCTCAGCCTCCTGAGTAGCTGGGACTACAGGCGCCCGCCACAACGCCGGGCTATTTTGTTGTTGCAGTTCGGCCAGGGCTGGGCATAAACTCACTTTTAAAGGCCTAGAGGAGGAGACGGGAAAAGACTGGGAGAGGAACAGAGAGAGCATCTCTCTCCCCACTTGAAATCTCTCCCTCTACCAGGAGCTTTGGTGTTTTCTGTATTCTTTTCTGTAAATCAATTCTGTCTTACCACGGAGCGGTGGGGGGGGGGGTGGGGTAGAATAATGTAATGAAGAATAATAAAATACATGTATTTAAAAAAAAAAAGAAAGAAAATGCCATGAAGGCTATGTTTAACAGTTTGACCAAAATATTTCAGATTGTATATGAAGTTAGCACATTGTGCCCCATGATTGCACTAATGTACACAATTATGATTTAATAAAATTGTTAAAAAAAATAAATAAATAAACCTCATGAGGAATATTTTATTAATAATAGCCACTAGAGGGCAGCACCTGTGGCTCAGAGAGTAGGGTGCCGGCCCCATATACCAAAGGTGGTGAGTTCAAACCCAGCCTCGGCTGAACTGCAAAAGAAAAAAATAGCCGGGCATTGTGCAGGCGCCTGTAGTCCCAGCTACTTGGGAGGCTGAGGCAATAGAATCACCTAAGCCCAGGAGTTCGAGGTTGCTGTGAGCTGTGTGATGCCATCGCACTCTACCAAGGGTGATAAAGTGAGACTCTGTCTCTACAAACAACAACAAAATAGCCACTGGAAAACTTGGCTATCAGTGATTCTAAAGCAGAAGCGATTTTGCCCTATAAGGGTGCATTTTGCAGTATCTAAGGACACTTTAGGTTGTCACGACTTGGGGGAAAGGTGTTAATATCATCTACTGGGTGGAGGCCAGGGATGCAGCTAAACCACTCCCCACAGGAAAAAGTTTTCCCTCCCCAAATGTTAATTGTGCCACTCCAGAAACTATGTTCAGTATAAATAATATCGCCCCAAGATAATTTTACATCTCATAGTATTTTTCTTGTTTCCTGAAGCCTTTCAAAGCCTGATGTTCCTAATTGATTACTTATGATGTTTTCAAGACTCCGATTGTTCCCTCTTAATTCAGCCCTTCTCTATTTCACTGTTTATTTTCTCTTCTCTGAAATTCACCATTTCAGCAGAGTTCAAAACTTCTTTTGGGTCACTGACTACTGAGATAGAGGCCTAAGCCTAGTTATTATCAACTTAGGTTGTAGAAATAGCTCTCGTATTGACACTAGCTGTATTTATTTTATTTAATTATTTTGGAATGTATAAATATTATGCAGTTGATGTACCTCAGAGGACTGTTTGCTTTCACTTTTTAAAACACAACTAGAAGTTGCTGTTTTAGCTTTCAGCATTCCCCACTTTGTGCACAGATGAACTTTGTAATGAATATGAAGAGCTGCGTCCTCTAAAGAGAAGAATGGCTGCCTCCAGGCTAGGCCAGTAAGACTGTCCTGTGGGGGAGCATCTCCAAGCTCCTCATCCCATGAGTCACACCAATGAATTATGTTCAGAGATCTCTCTTAGGGGAAACGTACTTTGTGACTTCTTTTGTCATTCCCGGAGGATTTATCTTCTACTCAATTTTGAAGACAAGTCAGTATATGCTTTGGGGCAGGGATTTACCCATAATGGGGGCTGGACTGGTTTCTAAAATATTCATATGGCTATTGCTAATTATAAGAGCTCACACACTTTTAAAAATAAACATAGACACCCGAATTGAGGAAAAAACAAAACATGGATTACAAATGGATTCACATTCAGATCTTAGCACAGTTGTCAAAACCCACAAGTCTGAGCTGATTACCTGGCGCACCATCACGGAAGGCATTTTCTGCTTCCTGGCTTCCCACAGGAAACCAATTGCCAATTTGTAACTTACCCATGGGCAGCAGAGGTCCTTACCTAAACCACTAGCTTCAGCCACTTTCTCTCCTATTCTTGTTTAAACCAATGCCATGAGCCAATCTGGAAGACCTAAGACATCCAGTATTCCTTCCTGCAGACATTTAGAACAAAAACCAGTGTTAAATATTTGTCAATTACATCTGACCTTGCCAATTTTGACCAACTCAACAACAATCTTGTGAAGGTCCTGGCTGACATTTGAAGAGGTTTCAGATTTCAGTAATAGACTTTGAAAGAGCAAGATGCCAGGTAACTTTTTTTTTTTTTTTTTCTGAGACAGACTCTCAAGCTGTCGCTCTGGGTAGAGTGCCGTGGCATCACAGCTCACAGCCATCTCAAACTCTTGGGCTTAAGCGATTCTCTTGCCTCAGCCTCCCAAGCAGCTGGGACTACATGTGCCCGCCACAATGCCCAGCTACTTTTTATTTGTGGTCGTCATTGTTGTTTGGCAGGCCCAGGCTGGGTTCAAACCCATCAGCTTCAGTGCTTGTGGCTGGCACCCTAGCTGCTAAACTACAGGCGCCGAGCCAGTGCCAGTTAACTACTATGAATTCCGAAATATGTGAACAATTTTTTTTAATACATGTATTTTATTATTCTTCATTACATTATTTCCCCCCCCACCCCTCCGTTGTAAGACAGAATTGATTTACAGAAAAGAATACAGAAAACACCAAAGCTCCTGGTAGAGGGAGAGATTTCAAGTAGGGAGAGAGATGCTCTCTCCGTTCCTCTCCCGGTCTTTCCCCGTCTCCTCCTCTAGGCCTCTAGCCTCAGGGCATATATAGGTGTATGGGTTCCTTGGCCAGGAAACGAATGAATGCAGTCCCTTCCGCCGGGGGGAAGGTGAATGAGTGCATCAATGAATGGACACAGTCCATCCATGGAATTCAGGCCTAGGAAATTCACAAGAAACTGACCTAGTATGCCTATATTCTTAAGTGTTCTTGTGAGAAAAGAATGCTGAATTTTATCAAATGCTTTTTCTGCATCTATTGAGAAGATTATATGGGCCTGTTTTTGCTTCCATAGATATGGTGAATTATATATATGTACAGATTTGCGTATGTTAAACCAGCCTTGCGTCCCTGGGATGAAGCCTACTTGATTGTGCTGTATAAGTTTTTAATGTGTAGCTGTAATCTACCGGCTGAGATTTTGTTAAGTACTTTGCATCTATATTTATTGGTAAAATTGTTCTCCTTTTTTTCTTTCTTTGAGACAGAGTCTCACTCTGTTGCCCCTGGTAGAGTGCCCTGGCGTCACAGCTCACAACAATCTCCAACAACTGGGCTTACGTGATTCTCTTGCCTCAGCCCCCTGAGTAGCTGGGACTACAGGCACCCACCACAATGCCTGGCTATTTTTTGTTGCAGTTGCCACTGCTATTTTAGCTGGCCAGGGCCAGGTTCAAACCCACCACCTTTGGTATACGGGGCCAGCGCTCTACCCACTGAGCCACAGGCACCGCCCTAGTTCTCCTTTTTAGTTAGTTCTTTCCTGGTTTTGGTATTAGGGTCATGTTTGCTTCACAGAATGTGTTTAGGAAGATTTCTTTTTGTTTTGGAATAGTTTCTGCAGCATGGGTATCATAAGCTCTTCTTTGAAGGTTTAATAGAATTCTGGTATAAAACCATCTGGTCCAAGGTATTTTTTTATTGGAAGATTTTTTACTGTTTCTTCGATCTCCTTAAGATGATTCATTAGTTTGTTAATGTGCTCTCTCTCTGTTTTTCAGATGTAAGCATCTAATGCAATATATTTCCCTGTTAAGACTGCTTTTGCAGTATCCCACAAGTTTTGGTAACTTGTAGATTCATTGTTATTATGTTTGAAGAATTTAACAATTTCCTCCTTTACCTCTTCCGTGACCCAACTGTCATCGAGCATAAAGTTGTTTAATTTCCATGCCTTTTTGTTGAGTTTTTGTTGAAGTTGAATTCCACTTTATTGCTTTGTGGTCTGAGAAGATACAAGGTATAATTTCAATTTTTTTACTTTTATTTTTTGAGGTTTGATTTGTATCCTAGGATATGATCTATTTTGGAGGATGTTCCATTGGCTGATGAGAAGAACATATACTCCTTAGCTTTTGGATAGTGTGTCCTATTAATCACATTTGTTCTAGGGTCACATTTAAGTCTCTTGTATCTCTGCTTACTTCTGTTTAGAGGATCTAACCAGTTCCGTCAGGGTGTGTTAAAGTCCCCAGCTATTATGATGTTAAGGGATATCATATTGCTCAGACCACTGAAGGTCTGTTTCATAAATCTGGGAGCATTTAAGTTGGGTGCACACATATTGAAATGTCCACTTGCCGTATTATTCCCTTAACCAGTATGAAGTGATCCCCAGTGATTCTTAAATGCAGTTCAGTTTCAGAACCACCAGGGAAAGTTTCTTAATAATACTCAATTTGCAGATGCTACCGTTCAGCATCTAATTCAGTATACTTGGGAGGGGAACACGAATCCATCTTTATGAAAAGTTTTCCTGAGTGATTCTGATAAACCTCGTATTTAGAAACCACTGATGTAGGGCCCTGGCCATTTTCAACTTTAAAATGTGCAAAAGAATTGCTGAGGATCTGGGAGGTTTCTGTGGCTCAGTGGGTAGGGCGCCAGCCCCATATACAGAGGTGGCCAGGCTCAAACCCAGCCCTGGCCAAACTGCAACAACAACAACAAAAAAGTAGCTGGGCATTGTGGCAGGCGCCTGTAGTCCCCGCTACTCTGGAGTCTGAGGCAGAATTGCTTAAGCCCAGGAGATGGAGGTTGCTGTGAGCTGCGATGCCACAGCACTCTACTGAGGGCGATAAAGTGAGATTCTGTCTCTACAAAAAAAAAAAAAAAAAAGAATTGCTGAGGATCTTATAAAAATGCAGATTATGATTCCGTGTGTGAGGGTAAGAGGGTAAAAGATTCTGCATTTTCACAAGTTCCCAGATGCTGCTGCTGGTCTGGGGGCCACACACTGCATTTCATTCTCAGGTTTCTTCTATCTCTTCCAACATGGAACAGTTTCTTCTGCCTTTCCCTGTCTTTCATGTCTTTTTTACATAATTGCAGAGAGTATAGGCCTCACGTGCCATAGGATGGCCCTCAGCCTGGGTGGATGTAATGTTTCACGATCAGCCTTAGATGATGCTGTCTTGGCAGGAACACGCAGGACAAGGCTGGGCTCTGCCCCGGCATCTCACAGAGGGCACGTGACCCTTTGAGCTAGCGACAGGGATCTTGACCACATGGGGTCTCCACCCTAAAGTCACCAGTTTCCCTCTCGTTGTTTATTAGTATTTTGTGAGGAGGTATTCCTCAGGGATTATAATTGTTTTCCACTATATTGTAATCCATTACTATTATTCTTTATTCTGAAGCTCAAATTATCCCAAAGTGTTGCCTGGGTCCTTTTGCCATGTTTTCATCATTGTTTGAGCATTTCCTTACTTTCTGGCATAAAAAGATGTTTCAGATTTATCTTTAATTTTTCCTGCCCCAGCAGTGGAATCAGCCATTTCTCTAAGAAGCCCAGGTTTCTTTTTAGTGAAGGATGTAATTAGAATCCAATATTTGTGTAATGAATGTGTTCATTCCTAGTGGAGTATCATTGATTTGAGATCCCCTAATCAGACAGAACTTGAAAAAATATGCATACATATACACACATATATAACTATTCCCTTTATTTGTGTATATATATATTAAGAACCTAAGTTTATAGTGAAATCTATTTCCAATTTTATATCTCAAGGTTCTTTATAGTCTTCCTCCTTTCTGTGTTATAAGTAACTTTTCTAAAAATGAGAAACCTGGCTTTCTTATAGTTATCCTAAATACATTTCACTTCTATACGTAATCATTTTAGTGACCAAGCTCCCCGCCATTTGGGTCTTCTCTTCTGTCCACCACCTATGTGTCCCCTCCACCACCCTGTACGTGGTGGTGGGCATGCCCCCGACATACCAGGACGTGCCCCCGACATTCCACTGATGTGCCTCTGTGTCCTGCTGCACCCCTCCCTACCTAAGCCAGGCTTGCCCCCAGCTCCTCCATGCTGAGAAAGAAAGGGAAGATGGAAAGGCTGTTCATTCTTTATAAATGGTTTAATAGTGTCCATTATGCAATAATGGTATGTATGTTTGAGCTACATATGAGCTCAAATTAATAAATTCATAATTATGAAAATATGCTTGATCTTTCATTAAGGCATTTACCAATGAAAAAGTAAGCATTAAAAGACAATGAGAGAGAGAGAGAGCGTTGAACTTTAAAGTTGTAAAGAACTTTAGAGGTCTCTTATACAGTTTGAAATTTGGGCCCGCAAGGCTATATGGTGTTGCTCAGATACAACACTGAGTAGGCAGAGGTGCTGGGCATGGAGAGAGTCTGGGGAAGGAGTAAGGCAGAGTTTCTTCAAGGGATATTCCTTAGGGGTCCTCAGAGCATCATTTCAGTGCCACTGGTCTGGGCCAGTCCCTCAAGTGCTACACAAGAAAAGACAGGCTTTATCAGCCACTTTGCTATTTGCTAACAACAATTTCAAATCCCTGGCTATATCCCTTTGTCTACTGTTCATGGCTGATATGTGACCAGGAAGCACCCACAGGTCCAAGCTATAACTAATAAAATAATGTAGATCAACAAAAAATGAATTAACCACAGGTACATATATCAACATGGATGAATTTCAAACCAAGGTTGAGTGAAAGAAACAATTCAGAAAAGAATACACAGAATGAGATAAACCCTCCAGTGACTTCCCGTTTTATCTTGGGTAACACTCAAAGCACTTACAGACACCTCCTCGGCTGTACAGACCGGGCCTGCTGGCCCCCTCTCCGACTGCTTCCCTCCTGTCCCTTCCAGTTCAGCCCCTCCTCAGCCACACTGGCCTCCTCATATGTGCCAGGTGCACTGCCCACAGGGCATCTGTACTGGCCGTTCTGTCTGCTGGGAATGTTCTCCCTCCCTTCACACGTCTGGGTCCCTCCCTCTCTGAACTCCTCTGTCTTTACTCAAAGACCAGCTTCTCAGTCAGGTTTCCCCTCACCACTTGCCTTGGGGTTGCAATAGCCACGCCCACTGCAACACAGCCTGCCCTTCTGCCCTGTTCGATTTTTCTTCCCAGCACTTATCACACCATATGTCTATCTCATTTATCTTATCCCCTGTCGTCATCTAAATAGAATGGAAGCTCCATATGGGTAGGGATTTTGATTTAGTTTTTTACTGCTGAGTCCCCTAGAACAGTGCCTGGCACACAGCAGACACTCTGTCAATATTTCTGGATGAATGACTGAACGAACAAATGAATGATATTCATCTGATATTCCAGGAATGACCTCAAGAGGCAACCACAAGTGCTGACCAACTGATGACAGGAGGAAGTGCTCATTTCCAATTGTCCTGGATGAGAAGAGTCGTTTCTGGCAGCCTGCCTTGTAGTTGAGAGATGAACAGAAGAACCCATTTAGGAATCTGGGGCTGCTCATCCTGCAGAGGGTGTTAGGATGCTGCCCTCCTCCCAAGAAAGCGTTTTAGAGAAGCCATAGTACATTTGTTTCCTAATGGAGGCAGCCGATTGGCAACTTCTGCCTTCAGAATCTTGCCAGCTGGTCCTCTTTTCTATGTTCTGTTTATTTAGTGATTCAACAAATATTTGTGGAGCAAGGTCTCAGTGACGGGCTGAGACTTTCACTTCCCGTGCATAACTTTATTCTTTTCAGATTTATTTGTATGCAACTGTACTTCAATCTTTCTCTATCTTCCTCCCCACCTCCCCAGATCCCTGGTTTAATCTTTCTTAATGAAAGTAATGCATGTTTGTTGTAAAAAAAAAAAAAAAAATCCAACATCATAGCATTCTCTACAGTAGGAAATGAAATTCCTTCCTTCCTTCCCCATTATGGATCAGCATGATAATAAAATTTCTTGGCACTTTCCACAGGTGCACAGGTGAGAGTCCCCTGGGGAATGGAAAGTAGTAGAAGGGAAGAGAATTTTCCAATCTTGGATTACTTTTATATATAAAACGACTTGCCAAGAATCTCAATTTCCAACTGTAGCATGTCATACTTGTCCAAAGCTTGGCGAAGGCAACTGTTTTTCAAGAAAGACATCTTAAAGGTCATTTTGGAAGTTCATTCTTTAGATTTTCAAAGCTCTATTCCCATCCCAAATAAGACAGTCAGTAGGGGACACACCCGGACCAGATTACCTTGCCTCCCAATCATATCTTTAGGGTCGTGCTTTTTAATTATGTCTTTTTTATTACGGATCAATATACAATAATGCCAAAGGGCAACTGTTTCTGCAAATGTTGTCCTCAAAACTGCCATTTTCTGGTGCCTGTGGCTCATGGAGTAGGGCACCGGCCCCATATACCGAAGGTGGTAGGTTCAAACCCAGCCCCGGACAAAAACTGCAAAAAAAAAAAAACTGCCATTTTCTACAGGACACATACGTGACGTTCCTCCCGGAGTTCTAGAAGGCAGCTCGGACTTTCTGAAGATTTGGTGTGCTACTGCTTCTTTACCTCCTCTCTCGCTTTCCTTCTTTTCCATGCTTTCCCCCTCCTCTTTGTTAGATAATGAGAATACTATAACCCATCATAGCACCTTTTTTGCCTAGGTTTCCAGGAAGCTCTGACCAACTTTTTGGTCAGGGGAGTCTGTTTCCATTGCCTAGACGTTCTTTCTTGCACGACTCTAGTCTTTTCCTTCTACCATTTTAAAAAGCTTCCTCAGATACTCTTTTTTCCCCCTTTTCCTTTTTCACAAATAGGAAGAAACATAAATAAGACATTAACAAACAGTCTGATGCTGACATTTTACAATTTATAGGTAAGGAAAAAAAGGCCCTGAGAGGATGCTAAGAGTTACAAACAACTAGTGAGTGGGAGATTTCAGACAAAACCCTACAAGCTCCAGCCCTTTCTGTTACCTGAGACTGTTTCACACTAAAGACTAGTATTTCTCTTGCCTTTGCGTGTTGTAGAAATTCACTCAGCGCGTTTTCCTTTCAGTTCTGCTGTTGGGAAGGGAAACTCAGGCAGTGGTCCGTCTGCTCCTCTCTCCAACCTCCATCATCAATGCACAAGGTTGGCAGAGCTCAGGAGGGAGAGAGAGATGTTCTCACCTCATTCATTTCTGCAGAGAGGCTCAGCTACAGCAACTTATCAAATCCACATGAGAATTCAGATATAATTATGAGGATATGGATGAAACAATTTTAGAAGTCAAAATGAGCCATGCACAGTGGCTCACGCCAGTAATCCCAGCACTTTGGGAAGCTGAGGTGAGAAGATCACTCGAGGACAGGAGTTGGAGGCTGCAGGGAGCTATAATCGTGCCACTGCACTCGAGCCCAGGGAACAGAGGCAGAAAAAAAACAAAACAAGCAAACAAATACTCACACAAAAATAAGTCTACATGTTCCTGAGTATCGCATTTTTGTTGCAGAGTATGAGGTCATCCAAAGGAAAGAAACACTAAGTTTAATGCAAGCTGAAGAGCTCTACATTTTAAAGTTTTAAAAATGGTAGTTTGTAACAAGCCAAATGTGATCAACTGGATTTAAAACAATAATTTCTGCCTAAAATATTGATACAAAATAAAACTTCCTGTTTGCACCTTTATGTTTCCTTGTATGGAAATATGTGGCCAATGTAAAAATGGGTCCAGGAGACACTCACTGAGATAAATATTCAGGATGCTCTGACTGGGGTTCCTAAGTGCCATGGAGGAGGGGTCACAGTCGGGAGCAGATAGTGTGACAGAGCCTTAATTTATCCACCTAAAGTACCAGTGTGTATAGGGGCTTTGGAGGAAGAGCGACTGTCCTGGATTCTAATTCTCCCACTACTGTGAATTCACATGTTTTCTAAGTTCTTTGAGCTACAGCATTCCCATCTATAAAATGGGATGAACCCCTGGACTGTGAAGAGGATTTAATAAGGCTTCATATAGAATGTGAAGCACACAGCACAGTGCTGACTTAGTGTTCAATAGTTGTAGGTATTAAGCATCACAAGTCAGATGGGAGTGACTGTCACAGCCAAACAATAGCTATCTTGCCTAACCAACCAAGCAAGGATCATAAAGAAAAATCTGAGGGGACACCGAAGGTACGAAAGGTACTATTATAAGACAGGTGCTGGGTAAATTTGGCCAAGGATAGGCTTAACTCCTTGGGGCCAAGGTGGCTGCAGAGATAACAGATTTCAGACTCAAACTGATTCAGCTGTATGTCAGAATGAATCAAATCGATGAATAACCTCTGTACCTGATCATGGTCTAACTTTACCACCCTTATGTAGCTTGTAGCTGAGGGCCAAGGTTTCTTCACAGTGTCATCAAGTCACAAGTGGCTGAGTGAGCATAGAATGTGGCAAAGTGCCTCCAGAGAGTAATAAGGGAGAGATTCCAGGCTCTTCCCAAGGAGAAGGAACCCTGACAAATGGGGTGGCCCCGAGTCTTCTGGGTTATGCGTTGGGGAGTACCGGCTTCTGTGGGGGCAGTGGTGGTGGTGAAGTTCTTGGCTCAGTTTTGTCACAGACAGTGATCTGGATCTGAATGTAAAAACATCTTGGCAGAAACTTTCTGTTACAGGAAATTCACTGGAAAGCAATGAAAAGATTAAACTGCCACATATCGTTTAAAGGCATCGCTATTATCTTTGCGGGGGTGGGGTGAGGGGAAGAGTACTCGCAGTCAGCAATATATAAAGTTGATAAAAGGAATATGGGAGTTTTCCCTGCTTGTAAACCATTTGACTGATGGAACTAGATGGTCCAGATGTTGGTTATACGGACATATCCTACACATGGTAGTCACAGGAAACAAACACTGTGTTTGTAACACTTGTAAGTTGATCTTGGTTGTATGGTTGCTCTTATTTGTGAATTTGAAAAGCAAAACTAACATAGCTAACGTTTAAGAAAACAAGCACACCAAGAATCAGGTGAAGAACAACCAAACAAAGAAACCAAAGTAAAACCAAGCTGGACTTTGTCTTTGACTTGGCAAAAAGAGTGGCCTTTGATTCAGTGCTTGATATTTTGAATGGTTATCTGTTGGATTCTTCTTCTTCTTCTTCTTTTTTAACCAATTCTTTCTTTCTATTTCCGTAAGTTTTAGAAAGGAAATTCCTCTGAAAGATCTACAGTCATATTTTTCTTTGAGTATCTCAATGAACATCAATAAAACAATCATAATAAATGTTTCACTTGAGGCGCATATGATAATCAATGTCATATAATTATAATAACATATGTTGTTAAAAATTTCATCAAGATTAAACTGAAACACTTCAGAGAATATTTCTCAGTGGGGCAGAGTGGTATAGATACACAAATGAAATTCTAGATCTTTCTATTTCTCTTAATTATGTGAAAGGAGATATGTTTTTAAAAGGTACACTTCTTATTTTAGAATATTTTTAGATTTACAGAGAAATAGCAAGAATAGTACAAAGGATTCCCATGCACCTGGCACCCAATGTCCCTTTTATTAATGTCTTAGATTAGCATGGTACATTTGTCACAATTAACAAAATAATATCGATACATTACTATTAACTAAATTCCATATTTACCATGTCTCTGTTTTGACCTAATATCTTTTTTCTATTCCAGGATCCCATCCAGAACTCCACATTGTATTTAGTAATCATGTCTCCGTAAGCTCCTTTTGGTTGTAATAGTTTCCGAGACTTTCCTTATTGTGAATGACCTTGGTATTTTTGAGAAGCACTGGTCAGGTATTTTGTAGAATGCCTTTAAATTGGAACTTGACTTATTTCTTTTAATAATGTTTAGACTGGTGTTAAGGTTTTCTGGGAGGAAGATTACAGAGGAAAAGTGCCCTTCTCGTCACATAGCATGGAGAGAACATACTGTCAACATGATGTCTCCCCACTGATGTTGACCTTCACTACCTGGAGAGGTAGTATCTGCCAGGTTCCCCACTGTAAAGTTACTCATTTTTCCTTGCTTTCCATATTATACTCTCTGGAAGAACACCACGATGCACAGCTCACACTTAAGGTGTGGGGAGTTACGCTTCACCTTCTAGAGGGTGACTTATTCATATTATTTGGAATTCTTTTGTATGGGAGATTTTGTCTTTGACTTGGCAAAAAGAGTGGCCAAAGAATGCCAAATCATATATTATTTCTTTGGAGTTGGAACACATTCTTCATAGTAGAATTTCTTCTTCTTTCACAAGAATGGAAAATCAAATATCCAATGTACTCCATACTAATAGCCAGTAGATCATCCAATACAAACAAACATAAGAGAAAAACTCAATTCAGTTCAAGATGGGGGGAGAGGGAAGAAGAAAGGGGGAGAGGGGAGGAGCGAGGGGTATGGGTATTTTCCCACTTAATGGGCACAGTGTGAGGGTATATGGCGTACTTTCTCAGTGTGGGATACAACTGGAAGGGTACATGGTGTACCTTCTGGGTGTGGGACATAACTGTATCAGAGAACTCTACCTAACAGATACAAATATTGGAACCTAACTGTATCAGCACATTAACCTGAAATAAGAAATATATATATATATTATTTCTTTCTTTTGTTGCTCTAATTGTTCCAGCTCTGGCCACCGGGAGCTCCTTCTTCAGTCACTCCTCTGTCTCTCTGGTGTGCCCCATCACTGGGCTTCTGCTGGAGCACCTGCTTACTGTCTGGCATGGCATTGAAAGAAGCTCAGGGTCATATTCTATGTTTTTTGCCTTAGTCCTACAATCAGTCATTTCTCAAAGGAACTCTGGCTCCTTTTATTGGAGAATGGTATTAGAAACCAAGATCTGGGAAGTAGGTGTGCTTGTTGCTACTGAGGTGTCAGTTGCTTGTATGCCCTCACAAAGCTGCTTATACACATGTACCTATAGATATTGCCATCTTTACAACACACTAAACATTAGTTCATTCTGATGTTAAGGAGATAACTTTTGGCTTGCTTTTTAACATACCTTTTGGTTTCTAACAGGGGAAAAAATAATTTTTTTGAAATTTGAAAAATGTTGAAATTTGTACCTGTCCAGTTCCTCACCCCGCCACCCTCCCCACAGTGGGCATATCAAACGGCCAGCCTCTCCACTGCTGCACCGTGATGCTAGCTGCCTCGCCCTGGGGACTCTGCCTGGCCAGGCCTGCGTTTATTTCTCCCACAGCACGTCACACTGTCTGTTGGGCTGACTTCATTCCTGCTGACTTCCATCACATGGGGTCATTTTTCTTTATAAAACTGAATCACACTTGATGATTTACAACTTGGTCATTTATCTGTTTCTGTGAAAAGTTCAAAAACTGAAGCCAAAACAAACTCCAGAATGCATCTAAGGCTAAACGTTCTTGCTGTTTTAGACTTGTCATAACTCACTTTGCCAAGACGTAGGGGAACCAAATGAAATCTCTAGCTTATGTGGAAAACGCATTTTCCATATGCGTGGGCACGCTCAGAACCATCATAAGCAATTGCATTTCTTACTTGGGTGTAGCACTGAACAGCTCACAAAGCGCTTCTGCTATGCTGTTTCAATTCTATTTCTACCTTCGCAACCATTCTGAGAGTGCAGTAAGGCAGGGACCGCTTCCCATGTACAAATGAAGAACTGATGTTTGCAACAAAAAGTGCTAGTGAGGACGTGGAGCTACTGGGCACTCTCACGTGTTGTTGTGAATGCCAAATGATGCAGCTGCTTTGTACAACACTTTGTAAACAGAATGTAGTATTTATTCAAGAGATATTTACCTGCTTGAGAATGTTTTCAGTGACTTAATTCATAAATTACATAAAAAGCTGCAAATAATTCAAATATCCTTCAACTGGTAAATGGATAAATAAACTATTGTAGATCCATACAGTGGAATACTACTACAAATTATTGATACATGCGATAACATGGATGAAGTTCCGATGCGGCATGCTGAATGCAAAAAGCCAGTCCCAAATGACTACTTATAGTAAGATTTAATTTATCCTACATCCAGAAAAGGCAGAAAGATAGAGGGAAATGATAAAAGTGGTTCCCAAAGGCTAGAGGTCCAGGGAGGAACGACTACAAAGGGGGAAGTCACCATGGAGACAAGCTTCGGATGTGGATGAAAGGCCTGCACACCACTTGGTCAGCAGTAAGGTGCTGCTAAGAAATTAAAAGCGAGATTAGGTTACACCGTTTGCTTTTGTAAGGTTAAAATCTGAGTTGTAGGCGTGCAGGCGTGCACACTTCCAGGGTGAAGGACACACCTGCAAATCAGACTTAAACCTTACAAAGCAAACTGTGTAGCCTAGTTGTATGTCCCCCCATGTTAATTGGAAATTAAAAAAAAAAAAAGAAAAGCTGAGAGATTCCTCTTAGTATTGCCACAAGGACAAAAAAATGAATGTGAAAATCAAATGAACGTAGCTGTGTGATTATCAGTTGTTACATAATTCCCCAAGAAAAGGATGGCAAAACTATTAGCCAAAGCAGGATAGTTAGTTCTGTGTAGATTTTTCTTAGCAGAATATCTGGTTCTCTCATTGGCACCGATAAGAAAAAGTCATTTGGATTGACTACCCCATAGGTGTCTTGCTTGTTTGAATAAGAACAGTATCTAAGTTTCTCTCTCTAGCTTGAAGTTCCACTGGAATAGCTTTAACTTTAAAACCGTGTGAAGCAAACATTTTTTGGCTATTATGAGGTGTTAATAAAGAAATTGCTGTAAAATGCAATAAAAAAACCACTCAGCTTTTTTACAAAGACAATTTCATGCCACTTTTAGCCTGCTTATCTCATTGGTTGGTGACCAAAGCTGTTGCCTGCCCAGCAGGGAAGCCCGCCTTATGTTTATATGATAGTAGAAAAGAATTAGCTTCAATTTACTTGCAGAAGTGGATTTTAGAGGAAAGGATTTGACAAAGTTGTTAAATCCCGTGGAGGCAGTACAGGAAAGCTGGGCTGGTTATGTATCTGAGCACTGTCATTTTGAAATTCGTTTTGGCCCCCAGAGTATAAATACACTTCAGTATTTTCGTTAGGATTGCCAGAAAATCAGCAAGTGCTCACTTTCTTTTGCCAACAAAAGCATGACTCTCTGTGCAAAAATTTTCTGCACATTTATAAACAAGAACATTCAGAAAATCCCCTCTTGCTGAGAGATATGACAACAGACATATTTTACTGTGCTGTAAAATAAAGCAGATCCTGAGAGTACCGCTCGGTTCATCAAGCACAGGAAAAGCTTTTATGCCACAAACTTACACCAAGTCTGCCCCCCAAAACACCTTCCCTGGATGTGTGGGCTGACGAGCATCGTTCTGGCTTTGCTGCTATCAGTCTTCTCCAACAGGCATTCCCTAACCCCATATCTACATTTTCTCACCATTGCACCCTAATGTCCATCCCTGCAGGCTATTGTGTTGTCCTCTGGTCTCCAAGAGATCCCTGACCTCTCACCCAAATCTCAGGCAAAAACTTTCCTCCCTCACAGAATCTTCCAACTGAAAAAGACCACTGGAAGATCTTGATCAGCAGTTGGCAAACTTTTTCTGTAAAGGGCCAGATGATAAATATTTTCAGCTTTGTGAGCTATTTGATCTTTGCTGCGACTACTCAACCCTGCCATTGTAGCACAAAAGCAGCCATAGGCAACACACAAGCAAATGAGTGTGGTTGTGCACCAATAAAATTTTATTAATGGATACTGAAATTTGAGTTTCATGCAATTTTCACCTATCACAAAATATTATTCTTCTTTTGATTTTTTAAAAAAAATTGTTTAAAAATGTAAAAAATGGTGGATGTGTAAAAAAAAAAAAAGTGATGGGATGGATTTGGTCTGACCTAGGTCAACCTCTTGATCAAAACCAAGCAGTTTCTTCCCAGCTCTGCAACTAGCCAGCCAGGCTCTGTGCAGAATTTCTCCAGTTATAAGCGGTTCATGACCTCAGAAGGCAACATATTCTAAGGCCGAGGTAAAATGACTGGACCTGGTTCTGCCTGTTAAAGACACAAAGAATAACTCAACTTCATGGCAGCCCTTCAAATACTGAAATGTACCTATCCTGACCATCTTAGAAATCTCCCATTTAGGTGAAATAGTCCAAGTTTTTAAAACTGCTGTTGTACAACGTGCTTTTGTTTGTTTGTTGCAGTGGGGTGTGTGTCCCCTCCACTCAGGTCTACAGGATTTCTTCTGGAAATGTCCATCCAGCGTGCAACACCTCAGGGGCACCAGTTTAGGGGATAGGAGTGCAGTGCTGTGTCATTCCATTCTGTTTGCCATTCTGAATGAACTCTTAGTGCCCTGTTCAACTTCCTTGGCTCAGAATAAGGTGATACTCATCTTTTAAATTCCTAATTATTGGTCTTTCATCACCCACACTGCCTGATTCTTTGGTGATGCCCACATTCTCCTTTTCACTGGATTTTTTTTTTTTTTTTTTCATTTCAGAGACAGGATCTTTCTCTGTTGCTCAGGCTGGCATGCAATGGTGTTGTCATAGCCTACTGCAGCCTCCAAATCCTGGGCTCAAGGGATCCTCCTGCCTCAGCATCCTGAGTAGCTGGTATTACAGGTATGTGCCATCATGCCGGTAAATTTTTCTATTCTCTTTGTAGAGATGGAGTCTCAGTATTGTCCTGGCTGGTTTTGAACTCTTGAATTCAAGTAATGTTTCTTCCTGGGCCTCCCAAAGTGCCAGGATTACAGGTGTAAGCCACCGCCTGGCTTAGATTCCTTTATTATCTGCCCCGACAATGGATGTTATCCAAGCTTGATTCTTGAAGCTTCTATATTCCAAAAACTGTATCTGCAGCCCCATTCTAGTACATGAGAACTAGAATGGCTAGTTCTAGGCTCCTACCTGCATGCGTCCATTTAAAGATAGTACTTTACTTTCACCCTAAAACCTTCATGTGCAACTGGATATTCCTCACAAGATGACAATAATGATGATGGTAATAATAGAAAGAATAGAAATAGTAATTAATATTTTTTGATCACCTACTATGTGCCAGGCACTATCCCGAGATAAGGATTCATTACCTTACCAAACCTTTACAATAACCTATGAGGAAACTACTTTTAGTTCTCTTTTATAGATGAGGAAATAGGCTCAGAGAAGTAAAGTAATTTGGCCAAACCCCCTGCTACTATGTAACAGAATCAGGATTGTGCGTCAACTCATCCAGGAACTGTGTCAACCAGCCTTCAGGGGCCTGGAGGCCTATGGGTGGTAGGGGGAGTCTGGAATATATGTCAAGTCTCAGGTAATTTAAATATTTCACATGCGCATCTTTTGCTCCTTAATATTCCCCCCCCTTTGGTAGTTTTCAAGAGCTCTTTGTTCTGCAAAACTGGAGAAAGATCAGGAAAATAAAGCTCCAGGTTGAATACATTTGAGAAATGCTGGTGAATTGAAAGTCTCTTTGTTGCTGGGCTCCTGGAGCCTTCAATATGCTAATGCATGTTGGGAATATTTATAAAAAAGGGAGAAAAGAACTTCAAAGGTGATTGTGAAACCTCCTGGACCATGAATGTTTTTTCCTTTCCTTTCTGCACATGTTAAGAAACTGGTTCTAATGTACTCAATACTAACATGAAGCCAGTAGCCGATCTAATTCACACCCACTAGAAGTAAAACTCAATTCAATTCAACTCGGGAAGGGGAGGAATGAGGAAGGAAGGGGAGGTGAGGGGCGAGAGGGATTGATATGCTCCTATTTAATGGGCAAAATGCAGGGGTGTTTGGTACATGTTTTGTGTGAGAGACACAACTACAAGATGGACTCTACTTAACAAATTTAAATATCGTGACCAGGTTGTTTGTACCCTTGCATTAACCTGAAATTAAAAAAAAGAAGAAGAAGAAAAGAAAGTAGGGCTCTGCAGAGTGATTTTTAGAAAAAGCCACTCCAGGAGTGTCTATCAAAATGCTATGCAGGCAGCAGGATAGAGGGGAGGCTCCAGGAGGTGGAGTCAGTATGACAGTTTGGAATCCGAGAGCCACAGCCAGAATGAATGGATAAGGCTGAAATGCGATAACGCATGTAGAGAGCTTTGTGTGTGTGTAAAGGCATGGCACACACATATAAATGTGCACATGAGTTAAATTTAAGTATATTTTAGAATTTTCCTCCAAGATTGGGTCTTGGCCTCTGTAGCTAAAAATTAAGAAGACATATTTTATATAGCAATAGAGAACATCTTAGAAAGTATTAAGTTAAAGGACTATAAATATATAGATTTTTATTCTCTCTACTTCTAGGGAATATTTGTTGCCTTTATGTATTTGATTGACCCCAATATGACAAATACAAGACAATTTTACTTTACACTAGAGAAAATATTTTACGAATTTCAAAATGACTCATAATAAGATAAGACCACTTTAACATGAATGGGGGTATTAGGAGGAGTGAGAGAGGTGTGGTTTAAGGAACGTGGGGCCTGTGGTAGCTGTGAGTATGTAGGGAAAGGGGAGGGAGGGTTAGAGAATAGAAATAGGAGTGCGGTGGCTGAAATGTCAACAAACTTCTCGGCTGCATTTTTGTCCAGGGTCAGTCCTGTGTGTTTTCTGCCCTAATGATTTACACACAATTTTGGTGTCTGCATAACTTTTAAAGTATGAGGTGTGATGAAAAGGAATGAAACTTGTGTTCGAGTGAGGCTTATGGAATCTAGTCATGGGATTAGGACCTCACCTTGTAAGTCCATGTGGCCAGGCCCACGTGCCAGGACAGGAGAGACCCAGACCTCATCCCTGCATCTGTCCTGCCTTGATCTGCCGCTAAATCCTCATCTTTTCCCTGACACTTCCCTGGCTCTTGAAGGCTGCGGTATTAAGGCCCAGATCCCCTTCTTCCTCAACTACAGTTTCCTAAAGCGCGCTCTGTAACGGGCACTGAGTCCTCAGGCCCTCAATACACAAGTATTGGGAGAGTCCCCAGTACAATAACAGTGGATAACATGAAAAGTCCTGCAGTGAAAAGAACAACTTATCATTGTTTGTCCAACTTGTAGCTTATATTTCAGCCCCCAGAGCACAGTTTTTCCACAGAATAAATACACTCCAGAGAACTCATGTTGGGAGATGTGCCCTAGTCCCACTTGCTTACTTGTAAAACCCCTCAAACAAACCAGCATTTTATGTCTCCATTTTATTTATTTATTTTTATTTATTTATTTATTTATTTATTTTTTAGAGAGAGAGTTTTGCTCTGTCACCCAGGCTGGATTTATAGAGTGCAATGGCGGCATGATCATAGCTCACTGAAACCCTGAATTCCTCAAATGATCCACCTGCCTCAGCCTCCCAAGTAGCTGGGACTACAGTATGCACCACCACACCTGGCTATTTTTGTGTTTTTTGTTTTTTGTAGAGATGACCCTTACTATGTTGCTCAGGCTAGTCTTGAACCCCTGGCCTCAAGCAATCCTCTCACAGCAACCTCCCAAAATGCTTTCATTACAGGCATAAGCCATCTCTCCCAGTGCTCCTTCATTTCTTTAATTGTGGTATTTCCCATGACAAGCATGTATTTTGCAACTAGATGCAACATTAGATGTACAGCAAAATAACAGAGACTTTGGGCTTTGGGGTCACAGAAACCTGAGTTTCATCTGAGTTTAGACACTTTCTAGCCGTGTGATACTGGGCAAATGATGTAGCCTTTCTCAATTTCAGTTTTTTTTAATTTGTAAAATAAAACTATGATTCCTTTTAGGCTTGTGTGAAAGCTAAATGAGAATAGGTGTATAAAATGTTTGACACAGTACCCAGGGGGAGGCACAGAACTAACAGTAGCTCCATCACTAATTTCTCCTTCATCATATAAAGAAATGAAAAGAAAATGACATCCTCAAGTTGTTAATTGTCAGATTATATTTTTTCTTTCCTTTTGATAGGGTAATTTGACTTGGATATCAACTATGCTTCATAGTTTTAGGAAGTGATATCACTTGTATCTCAAGTTACACTTAAAGACGAAATGCAGAAATATTTGTTGATGACTGTAGAGTCAGGAGAATCACATTTAGCTTTGTAAAGTGGGGATTAATGGTTCATGGCCAATTGATAAACAGTGTCTGGTGATGTGCTATAAGGTTATTCTTTCCTATTTGATTTGACATTTGATTTTGAATAAATATAGTTCATGAAATATTAATTTACTAAGCATCTCCCAGATAGTTGCCACTTTACAAAGAACCAAAGATACAGCAAAGAACAAGTCAGATAAGTTTATAGTCTGGAGATTAAAAAAAAAATAAGACAAACAAGTCAATGACTTCCCTGACTTTGGAGCTAGGACATAATCAAGAGAAGGCAGCTGCTGAGGTATGACCCGGGGGAAGAAAGTCTTGGGTGGGGGACCAGCAACTCTGGAGGCTGTGTGGAGAAAACCAGCTTGGCGTGTCCAGGGAACAGCATGAAGGTCTGTGCTGAGCAAAATCATTCAGGGGCTTGTCATTTTGGGTTTTTAGTTCAGATGCTGCTGGGTGGAGAATGGATTACAGGGTACATCAGCATGAATCAGGACTGGAGCGAGTGGCGGGTGGCAGGCTCCAGCCTGGCTTAGCTGAGGAGTGGGCCAATTCACAATGTGGTCTGTAAGCAGAGCAGATGGGCTTGCTGAGTATGTTGGAAGTTTAGAGAAAGAGGGAAAAGTCAAAGATGACACACAGGTGGTCGGCCTGAGCTGAAGCTGCTGAGATGGGAAGGGTGGCTGGGCTGCGTGGGGAGAGTGGAGACGATGCTGGTAGTATGTGCACAGGGGAGAGAGAAGTCAACAGGTCTGTTCTGGCCATATTGGGAATGCTTAAGACCTGACTGTTATGTAAGCTCTGTGAGGCAGGGGCTTTGTCTGTCTGGATCGTGCAGTATCCCCAGTGCACAAAACAGCAGTTAGTACATAAGTTGTTACCTCTAATCTTGTTGACTGAAGAAAGCCAAGGGGAGGCATCAAGAAGGGAACTGGATTTATGAATGTTTAAATCTTTGGGGCAAATGCAGATCCTCAGCGAAGCATAAATACATTCCTCCTTGGTTCTCACATGTGCAAAGATCTCTAAGATTTCAAAGTGCTAAATTAAACATCCTATTAGGGTCAGTTAATGCAGTTCTGGAGAAAGACTCAGGCTCTGACTAAGCTTACCTGGGTTTTCCCATAGGGATCAGGATCATTTAAGTGACCTATCTGACAGCAAAGAACATGTGCCTTGAGCTGCTGCCCTGCTCCAGAGTCAAGTTTACTATTTCTATTAATAATAATAATACTGCTCAAATATGACAAAAAATTCTTATTTTGCTATTTATTAATTTCTACTGGATCCATTATTATTTCTATCAGTCTCAGGATTGGTATCCAATAAGTTAATGGCTTTGGTGAGTATCTTTCTGTGTTGCTCAAATCCTAAAGATATGATGTGACCTTTTAGAATGATAGCTGAGAGAATTAAGTTAGCCTTTCATAGTAATGAAACAGGATATTAACACTTTCAAAACCCAGTCCTCCACTGCAGGACTGTGACCAAAAACTGAAAAAAAAAATATACAGAAAGAAGAACGAAGAAAAGAAAGAAGAATTAAAAGTTCAAAGGAAAGAAGAAAAAGAAGGAAGGGAGGGAGAGTAAACAATCTGCCACATTTATTTAAATTTATTTCAAATAGGGCGGCGCCTGTGGCTCATCGAGTAGGACGCCAGCCCCATATACTGAAGGTGGCAGGTTCAAACCTGGCCTCGGTCGAACTGCAAAACAGAAAAATAGCCGGGCGTTGTGACGGGCGCCTGTAGTCCCAGCTACGCTGGAGGCTGAGGCAAGAGAATCGCCTAAGCCCAGGAGTTGGAGGTTGCTGTGAGCCATGTGACACCATGGCGCTATACAGAGGGTGATAAAGTGAGACTCTGTCTCTACAAGAAAAAGGAAAAAAAAATTTTTTTTCGAATAATTTTTAATTATCTGTTATCTGCACTAAGGGATGGCCTCAAACCTTGTGTCCTCAGATGGCAGAAAGGCAAGCAGAGGAACACCAGGTGAAGCCTTCCTCTGAGGGCCTCAATCCCATTCACAGGGAGGAGCCCTCATGGCCTAATCACCTCCTAAAGACCTCCCCTCTTGGAGGCGCCCGTAGCTCAGTGGGTAGGGCATGGGCCACATACAGGGAGGCTGGCGGGTTCGAACTCAGCCAGGCCAGCTAAAATCAACAATGACAACTGCAACAAAAATATAGCCGGGCATTGTGGCGGGCGCCTATAGTCCCAGCAACTTGGGAGGCTAAGGCAAGAGAATTGCTATAAGCCCAAGAGTTTGAGGTTGCTGTGAGTTGTGATGCCAAGGGCGACATAGTGAGTCAAAAACAAACAACAAAAAATAAACCCCTCCCCTCTTGATACCATCACATTAGATAAACGTAAATTCAAACCACACATGTTATAGGCATGCGTTTTATGCAAAATAGAAATAAACTGGAGGAACAGTAGAGCAGAGGTGATGTAATCAAGAGAGAAAGATAAATATAATTATGTAAAATTTGGATTTTTTTTGAATCCCACATTATCAGGCATTCAGAACTTTTTTTTTTTGAGACAGAGCCTCAAGCTGTCACCCTGGATAGAGTGCTGTGGCATCATAGCTCACAGCAACCTCCAATTCCTGGGCTCAAGCAAGTCTCCTGCCTCTGCCTCCCAAGTAGCTGGGACTACAGGTGCCCGCCACAATGCACGGCCATTTTTTGGCTGCAGCCGTCATTGTTGTTTGGCGGGCCTGGGCTGGATTCGAACCCGCTAGCTCAGGTGTATGTGGCTGGCGCCTTAGCCCGCTGAGCCACAGGCACTGAGTCGAGGCATTCAGAACTTAAACAGAGCTTAGACCTGAGATGGAACTTGAAAAGCCAAAAATCTGAAATCCACCTTGTGCCTGGTGCTGTGGAAACGACAGCTTATTCCTAATGCTCTAATATTCTCGGGCATCTTGAGGAGCTGTTGTCTTCCCCATTTCAAGGGCCACAGTCTCCAGATTCAAAGGAGATGCCACATTTTCAATATCGGAAAGTGAGCACATAGGTTAAAGTCAACAAGGAGGCCCACAGGATTCTGCATGATGAACTCATCAAGAATTTCTGAATCCTGCCGTGAAGAAAATGGTTTCATTCAGAGTAAGAAAACCAAGTTCAAGCAAAAAGCCTCCTTCAACTTGTGATACAAAAGCAAGAGCACAAGTAGACGAGCCGAGAACACTGGCTCCAAAAACCAGAATACCTGGTTTGAACTTGAGCTCTGAAGCCACAGATCCTTTACTGAGTTTTTGCGTCTGTTAAGTGAGGGTGATTTTCAAAATGATAAGTGATAAAATAATAATGGAATTTATTATCATTAGTTATTCTGAAGATGCGGTTATTTTAGTGTGTTTTGGTAACATGGAATTGTTGCTGTGTCTTTGGCCCCTGTTCAGTGCTTTGCACCTATTCTCTCTCTTAACACTCATAGAAAGCACTGGAGGAAGGTACATTACCGTCCCCACTTGAAGATGAGAGAGTGGGTAGTTGACTTGAGGTCACGCAGCTAGCGAGGCAGCCGGACCCCAGAGCTGCACCTGAGTGATGACGCACCATCACACCCCCCTATTTCTCAGCTCCACTGTTCACTGTGTGTTTCTGTGGGTGAGGACAGTCTCAGGGGTGCTGATTGCCGGGAACCATGAACCATGATTTGCCATTGATCAGTTCTAGGATGGATGTGCCACTTACAAATAATCTTGTGCGTACAGTGCTGCCCTGCACAGCTGAGTGTCTGTGGTTTAGTTGCCTACTGAATTTTTTAGTGCAGAAACTTTTGGAGTAGAGTATCTGTTACCTCAGAAACATTCACTGAAACGTTCCTGGGATAGAATGCACTAGCTGCTCGCAGAAATGCGCCTCTGGGGGACATGTGCTTTGTCAAGGAGAAATCTGGTACCCCAAAGGGAGCTCAAGTTTTCCTTTTCCTGAGGGGGCTTTCTCAGCAATTTACCCCTGAGTGTTCAGATTTGAGGAAGAAAGTTTCTATAGCAGCCCTAAACAGATGATTTGCTTGGCTATCTGGTGTTTATTAATATAAAAGGGGAGAAAGCATTGACGGAAACTTTTCTTAACATGGTTGAATATACACATTCAAAAATGGTATTTTTTCTAAAACAATCAAGTGAAGGCACATGATGGACACGAGGACACGATCCTCGCCCTGATCATTCTCACAGGCCATGCTTCCTGCTTACCGTGCTGTAATGGTCTTTCCTTAGCTATGACCAGACAGACTTCAGATGCTGGAATCTGACAATGGGACTGTCATCACTTACGAAGTATATATAAGGGATTCTGTCTTAAAGTACTTCACTCAAACAGCTCTTCTCTGGCCAGATGGTTTTATTCTCACCATTCTGTCCTGGGGACTTTAGCTGCACTGTGACATTCTTTATAGAGGAGGTGGCCTTTGAATTGTTGAACTGACATCTGGTAACACCTACCAAATGAAAGGAACAAGCAACAACTGAGTGTCACTTTGGGCTGCCCAGATTTGTGAGGCTGAGGGAAGCTGGCTGATGAATGCTCAGACTGACCACACAGAAGCAGGGTGAGGAAAAGACACCAGGGGCCTGGAGCCAGGTGGAAGTCCTGTAGGGCTGCTGGGTCCCAGTGTAACTGTGGGTCTCAATCCAAGCTCATGACTGACCCTTGGCCCAGCTGGTACAAAAGAAGGGCCCAGATGAGAGGTCTTGCCAAGAACCATGTGACAAGCAAAAATTGGCCTCTCAGGACAGAGGAAAAAGTGAACCTGCTCATGGCCCTTGAAAGTCACTTTTCAGCCAGAGATATCAAATGTCTATTAAATGAAAGGGCACCCGGCAGGGATGTGGGCAGCAACAGGGGATGGACGATAGTCCTGGGGTGAGAGACCCTGCTGACCCACTGTGGCTGTGCACCAGGAGGAGTTCCAACCCCAGAGAGCATCACTGGGTGAACGACAGGGTGAGAGCAGAGGCCGTACTGAAGAGGCAGGAGATCTGAGAACCTGTCACTCAGAACTGTGATTCCAGAACCTTCCCTGCTCACTCTATGTTCCACTACAGTGCTTCCTGAGAAAAGGGGGACATACTGTTGGGTGGCAGTGGGGGTGGCATAAGGAGGCACCTCAATCCCTACCTGCCTCTTATCTCTGCTGCATGCATTAAAGTACATAATCTCTTTGGTAAAATTATCTACATTAAATGCCTTTTGGTCCCTCCTAGAAAAGATAAATTGCTTGGGAATTTACTCTAAGAGGAATAAAAAAAACAAGATCAAAAGGAATGTGGACTAGAGGTATAAGCTGGAGAGAGGAAGAAAGGGAGGGGAAAGAACCATCTCACTTCAGTGTCAAAGCAAGAGACTTTGTGGGTGGCCAGGAATTGAGGCTGCTTGCCCTGAAAGGAAAGAGAGAGAACACTGGGTCTTTGGAACTTTAGGTCAAGAATATGACTACAAAGAGGTGTCCAGATTAGGAGGGTTCAGGAAGACCCGTCTTTCAAACTAAGCAAAGCCCAACCCAGTGCAGATCTTGACTGCCACTTACTTGGCGACTGACCCCTTGCACAAGCTTCTGTTTTGTTTTTTCCCAAGGATACAAAGAAACTGCTTTTAAGAAGCTTCCCCAGTGTGCACCACAGCCTAACAGGGCTGGAGAAAAGGGAATGGGGAGAAACATTGCTTCTAAGCCACAATCCAAACTGATGTTAAAGGATTTATTTCCTGGCCTTCTTTAATGTAAGCTAAACCTTTTCAGTTATTTCATGGTCATACTTTGAGTTGCATTTTAAACATACTTTCCTAAGAACAAACATTATGCAACATTGCCCGAGAAGCATCAGGGATTTTCTTCCCTTTCCCCACATTATAGTTAAGTCATTGTGTAGAGAGCTGTTAGAATATGGAAACTTCTAGCTCATAAGCATGGTCTGCTAGTAATCAGGAGCAAGCTATCCCCTCAAACCATGAGCGTTGCTTGTGACAAAAACTGTGTGGTTATTCTCTTGTTTGGACTGTCTTCTCTTCCCTGAGATTGTCCCCTTCTATTCCTCCTGGCCCCCAAACCTCAGTCTCAACTGTCAAAGCTCGGCAGAATAAACTCTGCTCACCCACCTGGTCACCTTAGCCCACACTGTCGGTGCCACTCACACTGCACTTGCTTTCTGCCTTTTTTGGTAGTTATTTGTATCAATGCCTGGTAGCTTCTGGCAGTTGCAGATGGTTATTTACTTTTCTTAGTCCATATCCATCACAGTGCCCTGCTTCTAAGAAGTGCTGAATAATGTTAACTGAATGACTAAATAAATGTACGCGCTTCTCCCTTAAGTGACTTGCACTCCTGCAAAGAAGCCAACGTTCTCTTTCTTGTCTTTGAGATCCTATAATGTTCCCAGGAATAGACATCTTCCTTCCACTGAGAAAAGTGTATTTATTTTGTGTCTTCAATTTTTACAGAACCAAAGAAGGGGCTAGTAATGTTGTCAACTTTCATTGTATATTGTTTATTTCTTATTTATTTATTTTTATTTATTATTTAAAAAAAATACGTTTGGCATACCAATGGAAAAGCAAAAAGAAGGCTAGCACATAGTAGGTGCTCAATAACTGTCTAGAGTGAATGCCTGAATGAGAGAGTGATGGCAAAAGTCTAATTAATAGAAAACTGGGTAAAAATAGAAACATAAAGAGTAGCAGAAGGGTAGATGCACAGAAGATTTAGGAAGGTGGACAGAGACAGAGGGTGAGGGGAAAGGAGAACCAAGGCTAATTAAATTCTAAAACTGCAGTTCTAGTGCTACAAACTTGAACTTGATAATTTAACATGTAGAGAGGCAGTTGGATGAGAAGAAATAGACTTTGAACACATAGAGATCCAGATTCTGATATCCAGTTCGCTGCTGTGTGGCTTTGGACAAATGACTCAACCTCTCTGAGCTCACTGTTTTTGTGTGTTTTTTTAACTTTTTATTTTTAATTATTTTTAGATTTACAGAAAAATTGCCAAAAATAATACATAAAGTTCTCGTATACCCTTCATCCAGCTTTCCCTAATGTTAACATTTTTCATAATCATAGTACAATACTCAAAACCAGGAAATTAAAATTGATGCAGTAATACTAACTGAACTATAAGCCTTAGTGGAGTTTCCCCAGTTTTTCCATCAGTGTCTTTTTTCCTAGTCCAGGATCCAGTAGGGTCCCACACTACATTTAGTTGTCATATTTCTTTGTCTCCTCCAGTCTTTGACAATTCCTTAGTTTTTGCTCACCTTTTAGGACCTTGACACTTTTGGAGAGCAAAATGTCCTTCAACTTGGGGTTTCCTGATTTATATATATATATACATATTTATTTTATTATTAGATTTAGTTTGTGCATTTTTGGCAAGAACACCATAAAGCTTTGATTTTCAACCTTTTTTATCTCATGGCACACTTGAATTACGTTGATCAAAAAAAAAAAAAAAGAGTAGGGCGGCACCTGTGGCTCAAAGGAGTAGGGCGCCGGCCCCATATGCCAGAGGTGGTGGGTTCACACTCAGCCGCGGCCCCACCCCCAAAAAGAGAGTATAGTTAAACTTCCACACCACACTTATGTTGATTAAAAAAAAGTAAAAAAAAAAAAAAAAAAGAATTTATTCTGTGCTGTGAACTTCTTTTTTTTTGAGACAGAGCCTCAAGCTGTCACCCTGGATAGAGTGCTGTGACACCACAGCTCACAGCAACCTCCAACTCCTGGGCTCAAGCGAGTCTCCTGCCTCCGCCTCCCAAGTAGCTGGGACTACAGGCGCCCACCACAACGCCCGGCCATGTTTTTTTTTGGTTGCAGCCGTCACTGTTGTTTGGCGGGCC
>CAUYRH010031037.1:0-52530 GCA_963574655.1 Perodicticus potto
GTTTGCAAAAAAAAAATTTTAAAATCCTATCAACCTTTTTTTTTTTTTTTTTTTTTTTTTTTTTTTTTTTTTTTTGAGACAGAGCCTCAAGCTGTCACCCTGGATAGAGTGCCATGGCCTCACAGCTCACAGCAACCTCCAATTCCTGGGCTCAAGCGAGTCTCCTGCCTCCGCCTCCAAGTAGCTGGGACTGCAGGCGCCCACCACAACGCCCGGCCATTTTTTTGTTGCAGCCGTCATTGTTGTTTGGCGGGCCCGGGCTGGATTCGAACCCGCCAGCTAAGGTGTACGTGGCTGGCGCCTTAGCCCGTTGAGCCATAGGCGCCGAGCCCAGCAACCTGTTTTCTAAAGCACACTCTTCCTCTCTCCATCCACAACCATCCCCCCCCCCCTCTTGTCCTCCTCTTTCCTGACATCCCCCTCCCTCCTCACACTTCACTCTTTCCTCTCCTGTCCCCTTTATTTCTATACACAAACATACATTTTCAAAGTCCTGCCACCATCAGATGTACACAAAAGCGACCCGAACTTTCGCCAATTTGTTCAGGAAAGACAGAGAGGGGGAAGGCAACATGTAAAAATCAGCATTCAAGAAATGAAAATGGGGAATGTGTTGTCCAAGCATGACCAACTGTCTCTTTCCTTACGGTTCATCCACTTGGCTGGCCTTCAGGGATGCGTGGCCGCTGCGGGCAAGAAAGGGCCTGGCGGTGTGGTAGGAGAAGCAATAGCAGATGGGAGAATTACCAGGTGCCGGTTCATCTCCACACTGGCAGACATGCAGATACCTGCTGCTACCTGAATCACTCAGTCTTCTTTTACATTTGAGTAACTTAAATAACACATTGCTATCTCTGAAGTCAATTTATCTGACTTTAAATACATTGCTGGCCAGTCACGAGTTACCTTGTAACATGCGTAGTTTCCCAGTAAAACTGACAGTCAACAATGTGTTAAGATGTTAGAGGCAATAAGCGTTTCTATATTGTAAGCAGCTGAGAGATTGGGGCGGGGAGAGAATAAAATAGGCTGATAGGGACAACTAGGAATTGAGACTGGGAGAGATCAGTCGGGGAACAGCTGCTATGTTAACAATGTCCAAGCTTTAAGAAGAAAAAGGATGTTCACCTGACATTTCGTGTGCCCTTGACTTCATGGGTGCCTCAGCTGCTGCAGAGCACCCCTCTGCCTCTGATCTCCTGAGCACTCTCCTGCTTCTCCTCCTTCCTCTCAGCAGGCCCAACCTCAGTCTCCACAGCTAGCTCCTGCTCCTTCCCCATCTCATATCATTGCGTCCCTCACCAACCATGTGACTTGGGCTACTGCTTTTTTCTACTCTGGGGAGTACAGGCTGTGCACAGCCTAGGGTGACAGTCAGGGAAGGACCCACAGCTGCTGCTCCTCCTTTTACAACAAACATTCTTTTCATCTGCTAGCAGTCAGCCCATGCATATTTTCCTTATTATTGGCACGCAGACAGCTTTTCCTCCTTAAAGTTAATCTTTAGCCCAGGTGTTCAGATTTGCCTTGTTAAAGATGCTTTATAAATAAAGCTATTTCCACAGTTCAGTGCTGGCTGCAATCATCAGCTGCATCAGACCTTCTGATCCCATCCTATCTTTTGTCTCTTGTCTTTCTTTCTCATTTCCCACCATTTCCACTCCAGTTATTTCTTCTTCCCCATGCTGGTTTGCAAAACTACTCCACACTTTCTTCTTGCCAATTTTAGCCAGTTGCCTCGCATCCTCTCAACCTGTAAGCAGATCCCTTGCTGCAAAGCTCCAGTCCATTTTCCATGGACATCATCACCATTCTATGAAGACATATTTTATGAACACTTAATTGCCAAGGAATAAGCTTCTATATGCACTATCTCATCTTAATCTTTACAAAGAAGTGTCATTTTATAGACAGGGAACTGAGACGTCTCTTTTTAATTTGAAGAAACAGGCTCTTGCTCTGTCTCCCAGGCTACAGTACAGTGGCATCATCATAGCTCACTACAACATTGAACACCTGGGCTCAAGCTATCCTCCTGCCTCAGTCTCCCAAATAGCCGGGACTACAGGTGCACACCACTTCCCTCCCCCAAGGATAATGTTTCTGTGTCTTTGTGGCGGTCTCACTATGTTACCTAGGCTGGTCTCAAAATCCTGGCATCCAGTGATCCTCCTGCCTTGGCCTTCTAGAGTGCTAGGATTACAGTTATGAGCCACCACCATATTCTTGACCAAAACAATTTGGTTGTCTCACAGGACCTTAATATATTCCACCCTGAATTCACCAATATCCCTTCCTTTTTTGCTCTTCCTGAATGTCTTTGTTTATAGTAATGCTACCATTGTCTTTCCTAACCCAGAACTCAAAACCTAGCTTATCTTTGATTTCTCTCTTTACCCCCAAATTCAATTTCTGGACTTAAAGTCTTTACCTGTAGTATTCTGCCACTCATTCTCTACAGTCCCACATCTACTTCCCTCGTTTAAGTCCCCATTACTACTCTCCTGGATTGTTGCCTTAATGCCACCATTTCTGGCTTGGAAAATGTGATTACACTCACAGTAGCTCTCCTTAAGAAGTCAGGGCACCAGTCTATGCACGACGAAGCTAGTCCTCACTAATCTCTCCATGTTTTGATATTTTACAGCACTTACTGTCTGTATTCTGCATTTTTGAACTTAAAAATACTTTTGCATTGTTGTTTAACAGTCGTATGTGCAGATATTTATCCCCACCAAGGAATTAATGAAGAGCAGGATCCATTATGCCTTTGGCACCCAACAGCAGGGGTTTGGTCCTTCTCTCCAGAACACAGTCATAAGGACTTAGCACCAGTAGTATACGGTTTTTCCTTTTTTGGCTCTAAATATTAAATTCCCAGAAGAGACATTATCAGCCCATCCTGTATCACTAACCCACACCAGATCAATCAGCTTTAGCTAAACAGCAGGTCAGGCTATTCTAAAGATGGCAAATGGGGGCCTTGCCTATAAATAGAGCTTATTCCTAAAAAAGAGGAGGCACATTCATTCATTCCTTTATTAATTCATTCAATCAGCAAATAGTTGAGGACCTAGTAAAATATACACTGTTCCATCATGTATGCAAAATGTTTAAAATATAGCCCTGCCCAGGCGGCACCTGTGGCTCAGGCAGTAGGGAGCTGGCCCCATATACTGGAGGTGGCAGGTTCAAACCCGGCCCTGGCCAAAAACTGCAACAACAAAATATATATATATATCTATATAGCCCTGCCCTCAAAACCATAAAAGATAAAAAAAAAAAAAAAAAAGCCTAATAGTACCCATAAGAAAACCATCAATTCAGTTACACGTGATGGAAGATAATTCACTTTCCCTTGTACAAACCTCTGGTGGTAAAAGTAGTCAGCAAGAATTTGTACCTGGCTCGGTGCCTGTGGCTCAACGGGCGAAGGCGCCAGCCATGTACACCTGAGCTGGTGGGTTCGAATCCAGCCTGGACCCGCCAAACAACAATAACAGCTGCAACCAAAAAATGGTCGGGCGTTGTGGTGGGCGCCTGTAGTCCCAGCTACTTGGGAGGCGGAGGCAGGAGACTCGCTTGAGCCCAGGAATTGGAGGTTGCTGTGAGCTATGATGCCACAGCATTCTATCCAGGGTGACAGCTTGAGGCTCTGTCTCCAAAAAAAAAAAAAAAAAAAAGAATGTGTACCTGTTCAACAAAAATTCACAGCAGCACCACTAGGAATAGACAAACACAGAAAACTACCCAGATGTCCAACAGTTTGTTCATACACAGACTATTTTACAGCAATGAAAATGAACGCTCTACAAATATACACAATATTGCTGAATCTCACAAAGTTAAAAAAAAAAAGAAGCCAGACACACAAGAAAAGCCTATAGTGTATGATTCCTTTGATATACAGATATATTCCTTGATATATATATATATAAACACAGACAAAACTAGTCCACCCTTAAAGAATTGTAACCAGAAGCAAAAGGACCTACATGGGAACTGAAAATGCTGTTTCTTGAGCAAAGTGCTGGTTCCCCAGGTGTGTTCAGTTTGTCAAATTCATCAAGCTGTTCACTTCCCACATGCGCCCTTTTCTAAATGGATCTCATACCTTCAATAGAAAGCTGTTAAAAATCAGTAATCAGTGCTCAAAGTAAGGTGCCTTTAATCACCTTTGAACATCATCACCATGATTATTCTAAAGTTGCCAATTATTGACACCACCTTCTTAGAGAGCCTAAGACGCCAGCAGCCTTTGGAAAGAGTCACTCTACCTATTGCATGGCCTCAGATACCTGACTTCCCCTCACCTGGGAACCTGGGAGCAGAACACTGTGAAATAGAGTTGTGTGATGGAGAGTGTGTGATCTAATAACTTACACAGTTTTGGAGAAAGAATTTTTGGACACATGCATGGTGACCAGCCAAGAAAGCTGGTCTGCAGAAAATAGAAGAAAATAGAGCCCGCTCACAGAGGGAAGCAAATAAACCCATGAGAGAGACAGAGAAGCCTTAGATACTATTGACTTTCTGCTCTGGTATCCACATGCCCCGGCTGTCACTGGGTGCCCATGAGATTGCTGGTATCTCCTTATTATAAATATGCTATTTATTTAAGCTAATATGAATAGGCTTCTGTCCCTGGCCAGCAAACATGCCCTTAGTGACTAAAGTTATAACATTCTTCTCTGAAAATAACTGAGCCAGAGACTGTTCTCAGCACATTTGATGTGTTGTTTCTTGGACTGCAATCCTCAACGCTAAGGAACACTACCCATTTCACAGAGAAAAGCGCAGCAAGGTTAAGTAACTTTCCCAAATCACATATCTGGTGAGTGATGGTAGCAGGTTTTGAGCCCAAGCAGTCTAACTCCAAGTCTGAAATTATAACTATGCTATACTACAGTTAGAAATGCTGACAAAGACAGTGTGAACTGTATGCTGCATTGACAGATTTAACTAAGGCATGTCATTTGCTTAAATGAGTTCAAATGCATTATAGATACGATACAAAAGATTGGCTGTCTAGAGAAGTTGGTAAGCATTCCTTTCACAAGGGAATTATAGTTTGAGGTGTAGATATTAGAGAAATATAAAATCTACAGAGTGTGACAAATACACTAGATTTTGTTCTTTTACCAGGCAATACTTTATTTTACATATTTCAGTAAAATGTTTGTAGAGGGGTCCCCACTAATTATTATTCCCAAAATGTTTACTATCTAGGAGAAGGGGATTTTAGTGCTAAGGAATTAAGGGAATTTTAGTCCTACTTCAGGCCTCAGGGAGGGAGGCGCCAGTGGTCATTTTCCATGGGGATGGCTGCCAGACCCACAACCCACTCAGCAAGCCACCTCCATCGATCACAAATGAGCCACTGGTGACCCCCAGCAACCTTCAAAAGGGATTATCCGTGAGTTTAAGTCAGATAAGAACTATCTGCAATGCTTTGATTTTAAAAGAAAGTGCTGACAACCACTATTCAAGATCTTTTCTATATTTAAATGATTGAGCAATCTTATAATTAGAACAATGCATGACAATTCCTAGATGTGATTCCAAGGTTACTTTTTCTTTTGGTCTCTCAGTGCCCAAAAGACAAAAGGTCATCTTTTAAGGCTCCAGGGACATAGCACTCATTACCTGGCTAAATGACTCAGTCTGAAAGTCCTGGCTTTGATGTTACCTTGAAAAAGCGGCTGTTTTTTTTTGTTTAGCCAAGGGTAGGGCAGTTTGGGTGGTCCGCAGATAATTTGTGGCATACACAAAGAGTTAATGACAGGTCCAAGACAAAGCACATTTTATGGTCACATAGTATTTGCTAACTCGTTACTAAATGGCATAGCATTCTCTACCTTGCCCTGTGCCTATGAAAAATAAATTTTGTACCAGTTTCAATTCAAGAAATTTAGCTTGATTCAAATCTGTTACCTAAATAAGACACTTAACATATAAACATTAATTAAAACTCAAATTAGCTAAGACCAACAGTGGATATCAAAATGGCATCAAAATTTTCCAAGCTTGCTCCTGGAAGTTCCACATAATGACATAAATGTTCCCTAAGGCAAACATAAAGAAGGCGTCTAACGTTTACCCTAAATTATGCCAGTCAGTAGGAAAAAATGTCCTCAGTCAAAAACAACATGCCACAACACGGTCTGACTATTGAAGGAACTTGGCGATTTGAGAGTTATACCAGAGGAAAGAGGTAAAATTAGGCAGTGTTGATGGCTGAGTTCCAGGGACACATTTGTATGCAGCTCAGTGACTCCAGTATTGTCCTGACACCAATTAAAAGTTATTTGTAGATTCAAAAAATCAACTGCACTCTACTTCCACTTAAAAATGCCTTATGTGAACAAGGTATTCCAATTGAAAATTGGCAAAACATCATAGAGGTTCTTAAAGAACATCACTTAGCTTCTTAACCAATTTGGCTGTAAAATCAAAATTGAAAGTGCGATTCCCAAAACTAATCAAGCTAAATACCTTAAAAATATATATAACTGGGCAGCACCTGTGGCTCAGTGAGTAGGGCGCCAGCCCCATATACTGAGGGTGGCGGTTCAAACCTGGCCCCGGCCAAACTGCAACAAAAAAATAGCCGGGCGTTGTGGCAGGCACCTGTAGTCCCAGCTACTCGGGAGGCTGAGGCAAGAGAATCGCCTAAGCCCAGAACTGGAGGTTGCTGTGAGCTGTGTGATGCCACGGCACTCTACCCAGGGCGATAAAGTGAGACTCTGTCTCTACAAAAAAAAAAAAAAAATATATATATATATATATATATACACACACACACACACATATATATATATATATATATAACTTATCAATAACATTTAGAGTTTATGTATGGGAAAAAAACAGTTTCTACAAAATGGATTTTCAAAAGAAAAATGTACAGCTTTTTAAAGCCAATTCATGCAAGTTTGCAACATGATTTTATTTTTTTTTTCTATAGTTTGGTTTCCTTCTTTCTATTATGCTAAGCAACAAGATCTTATTAAAGAGAAAGTTTTCTTCCATTTTCCTTAATATTACTCAAAATCAATTCTCAGCGTAAATGGTGAGAGTATGCTTCTATTTTTTTTTTTTTTTCCAATAGTGACAGGGTCTCGCTTTGCTCAGGCTGGTCTCAAACTCCTAAACTCAAGCAATTCTGCCTCAGCTTTCCAGAGTGCTAGGGTTTATAGGCATGAGGCACAGTGCCCAACCAAGAGTATGATTCTAGTAGGATCCAAGATAATTCCAAAACAAAATCTTCAATGATCCCTGCCTCAGCTCAAGCCTTCGGCCTCACAAATACTATGCAATAGGTAAAATTAATGGAATCAAATAAAAATGTGACCACACTTGTACAAATCCATGAATTTTGGGGGCAAAAAACTAACAATCCTTAAAGCTTATCTCTATTGGGTGGAGTGTCAGGTATTTTATCCTCATGTAAAAAGAAACATGTCTAATTACATCATAGAGTTTTTTTAAGTTACTAAGAGTGGTTCCTGAATGACAGTTTGAGGACCAAGATGACATACAATTTGGACCATGATTGAATGACAAAAGCAAAGACAGGCCAGGCGTGGTGGCTTACACCTATAATCCCAGCACTCTGGGAGGCCGAGGCAGATGGATTGCTTAAGCTCAGGTGTTTAAGACTAGCCTGAGCAAAAGCAAGACCCTGTCTTTACTAAAAAAAGAAAAACTAGCCATGGAGGATAGCCATGGGAGGATAACTTGAGCCCAGGAGTTTGAGGTTGCTGTGAGCTATTACTGCACTCTGTCTTAAAACACACACACACAAGCAAAGACAAGTTTGTAAGTTTTTATTTATTTACTTGTTTAGAGACAGAGTCTTATTTTGTTGCCCTTGGTAGAGTGCCGTGGCATCACACAGCTCACAGCAACCTCCAACTCCTGAGCTTAAGCTATTCTCTTGCCTCAGCCTCCCGAGTAGCTGGGACTACAGGCGCCCGCCACAACGCCTGGCTATTTTTTGTTACAGTTTGGCCTCAGTATATGGGGCCAGCGCCCTACCCACTGAGCCACAGGCGCCACCCTGTAAGTTTTTAATAAAGCTAAATTTATCCAATTGAAAGTACTGCCCTTTATTCTGAGATGATGTTCTTCTACCAATTTATGTCAAAGAGAGTTTTTATGAAATGATAGTAGTAGACGGCAGCTTGTTAAAAATCTTCTTTAGTGAGCAAAATAATAAAACATACTTATTTTGGTACCCCTTCTCCAATTACTTTTTTATTTTACTAGTCCATTAAATCTAAAAGCCTGGTTAACTACCAGTCTACTCTATCCATGGCATTTTAAGGTCACATACACATAACTTTTTGGAGACTTGTATGGTCTCCAGCTTCTGATTACTGCACTCTGTATCCATACCCTTGTGTAGTGCCCACAAAAACTGTAACCAGGGTTGCTCTATGTGGCCAATAAGACCTCACAAAATCGATGGCGTGTCACACCCAGGATTGACACAAGCTATTTCAGGTTTCATGTGGTTGCTCTCACCTTCTTACATCACTCAGCCTGAAAGAAGCTCGTTGCTATGTCATACCACTATGGAGCGACTTGTGTGGTAAGGAACCAAGGCTTCCTGCCAACAGCAGCA
Organism: Perodicticus potto; assembly: GCA_963574655.1. Taxonomy (NCBI): domain Eukaryota; kingdom Metazoa; phylum Chordata; class Mammalia; order Primates; family Lorisidae; genus Perodicticus; species Perodicticus potto. Next base: position 8,630 of record CAUYRH010031037.1, read on the forward strand.
TGTGTAAGATTAGGAGCAGATATTCCAGCCCCAGTCAAGCCTTCAGATGACTGTGGCCTCATGAAACACCCTGAGACAGGACCACTTACTGAGCCACTTGAATTCCCATCCTCCAGAAACTATGAGTTAATACATATTTGTATTTTAAGCCTCCAAGTTTGAGATAACTTGTTATGGAGCAATAGGTAATTAATAAACTCCTTTATCCTTTTTCACCTGCAAGATGAACATCCCTCTAGCCCAGTGGTTCTCAAACTGTGTGTCGCAATGACCCCTTTGTAACAATGAAAACACATCGCAGCATTGGGAAGGTTGACAACCACTGCTCTAGCCCCAGTAGTGCAACACAGACAGTGCTTGCTACATACTTAGACCTATGTTGGGTTAAAGAACAGACCAGCAAAGTCTGCCCTCCGTTGCCCTAGCTTTAGTTTACTTGCTCTGATGTTTTACTTCTTCTGCTTTTCTCATATTGACCAGAGTACTCAGTAAACAGAATAATCTATCTCTAGCAAGGAAATCAATCCTACAAGTCTGTAGGCTTAAAGAAATCATTCTACATATATAGGGTATTTTATGAAATTTTAGAAATAGGGTAAATTTCTACTGACAGAATCCCAAAGCAGCTGTCCAAATCTTTACTAGACCCATTCCTACCTCAACAGAGAAGAATATCTCATATTTCTTTTTCTTTTCTTTTTTTTTTTTTTTGAGACAGAGTCTCAAGCTGTCACCCTGGATAGAGTGCCGTGGCATCACAGCTCACAGCAACCTACAATTCCTTGGCTCAAGCGAGTCTCTTGCCTCCACCTCCTAAGTAGCTGGGACTACAGGCGCCCGCCACAACGCCTGGCCATTTTTTGGTTGCAGCCGTCATTGTCATTTGGTGGGACTGGGCTGGATTTGAACACGCCAGCTCAGGTGTACGTGGCTGGCGCCTTAGCCCGTTGAGCCACAGGCACCGAGCCCGTATCTCATATTTCAAAAAGAAAATAGAAGACAATAAACATGATTTTTTAAATCCCCACCTTCTGCCTTTAAACCTACCTATAAGTACTAGAGTGAAAAAATTATTTTGGTAGATGCTAGAATCCCTCTTCACAGTGGAAAATGCTGTGAAGCTAAGAGCTAGCTAATAAGATCTAACATTTAAAAAAAAGTCCAAGAACAAGGAGGTTGGAGAGGAAGTGGAGGTGGGTAAAAAGAGAAGGGGCTTAAACGACAGCATAGGAGGTTGGAGTGTGGGGAGAGAGTTCCCAGTGATAGGGGAGCTGAAGAATGTTTAAAATAGAGATATCTATTCTAGACTTCAAGTTATTTGTGTTGCTAAGTTTATAAAATCCCCTAAGCCTTCAGTAATATCTGCCACTTGCACAAATGCTTTATGTGAGTGCTTTGGGAAGAAGTTAAAAAAAAGGAGGGAGGAAGGGTGCTGAGTTCCACAGCTGGGTCAGCATGGAGCCAAGGAAGCTGAGTTATAAGCAAGATGAAGAATTTAGTCAAAGTAGAAACTCAAAGCCAAAGAAATCATATGAAGATGAGCTTCCGGGTGGCACCTGTGGCTCAAAGGAGTGGGGTGCTGACCCCATATACCAGAGGGGGTGGGTTCAAAGGCGGCGTCGGCTCCATATACCAGAGGGGGTGGGTTCAAACATGGCCCCAGCCAAAAACGGCAAAAAAAAAAGATGAGCTTCCAGGAATTCACAGTTCAATTCAATCTTGGATTGAACTTCCCCGTGGATGTGGAAAGGAGACTTAAGCCAATGCTACTTAAATCTCAAAGGAGTGCCACCTTAGCTGACACTTGGATATGGAGCCACCTGTTCTTCCTTCATCTCCTCTAGCCGTTGACAAAGGCTCCCAACTCCCTTTTCAAAACTAGGTGCTCTATTTTTTAAAATGAGCTAATACCCTTCCTTTAGACCTCGATCCATCAATTATTATATCTTTGCTGTAACATATGGTCAAGATTCTTATTCCTACAGGGCCCCGCCCCCGCCCATAAATGGGCTCACCATCTTACAACATGGCCTTTGAACCCATGTCAAGTCTTTTCTAATTATTTATTAGTGGTAGGGTCTTGGGCATGTTACTTAACCTCTGTATACTTTCTTGGCTACAATTTCCTCATCAGAAAATGGGGATAATAATGGTACCGACTCTGTAGGAGTACTGTAAAGATCTCTCCAGATGGTGTGTACAACTTGTCAGCCAGGGCCCGGCACACAGCAGTCCCTCAGGAACATCAGCTGCTGTCACATCACCGTTCGCCAGAACTCCTAAGCGTGGCCTCTGCTCTGTGTCCACGTTATCTGCTCCCATCCACTCCTTCATTCCTAAAGGGCTGGCTTTTGGCAATGTACTGAAATCACTCCCATTACTGCTCTCATTAAGGTCACTAGTGACTTCCTAATTCATTAATCTCATTGAACCTTTTTGGGCTTCCTTTTGGAGCTCTTCCACAGAACTTAATAAACCTGGGCACTAGTCTTCTCGAAATGGTCTAGTCTTTGCTTGTCATGACACTACCCTCTCATCATTCTTTCTTTGACTGAGTCTTAATTCACCACTATCCTTTAAACGCTGCTGTGCCTGAGGCCCCTCTGTAGGCCATCTTCTGTTCTCATTGATGGGTAGACACATCTCTGACTTCAGCAGCCAAATCTCCATCTTTAGCCCAGACCTTTCTTCTGAGCCCTTGAGCCAAACTACCCAGTAGATATCTTGTCTTAGGTTTCTACAGACTTAGTCATCCAAACCAAATTTATAGAGACTGTTAACAAATCATGATTTTCAGGTAGTGCCTGTGACTCAAAGGAGTAGGGCGCCATCCCCATATGCCGGAGGTGGCAGGTTCAAACAAATCATGATTTACTCTGCCTTCCCTACTTCTTTCCCTTCCCTAATAATCATTTGCTCGGTTATCAATGTCACGACCTACCCAGGAGTCCAAGTTGGCAACATCGACTGTTGTCCTTCTGTCTCCCTCACCCACCATGTCCCAATGGCTGCTGGAGCTTGGCAGCACCACCCCAGAACTCCATGGCTCCCACTCAGCCCTGCTCTGCCTCCCATGACCCCAGTGCATTTCAGAATGGGCTTTAGAGTGACAAGGGCCTATATTCAATTATCAGCTATGCCATAAACTTACTATGACTGTTCATGGCAAAGTTACTTAACCTTTCTGACCCCCAAGTTTTTATGATACTTAAACAAGGTATCATATGCAGAATAGCCAGCATATAGTAAGCATTCAACCAATGTTCCTCTGCACCCGCTTCCTTTGGGGCTTCAACCCTACCTGGTGCAATACAATATCTACCTAACTGGCCTCTTGTCCTTTCTACTCCAAATTACCCTAGAATTAATTTCTCTAGAAAACAAATAGGTTTCTGTCATTATCTCCCTGCTTAAAAATCTTCAACAAAGGTGCCAAGAACACACAATGGGGAAAAGATTTTTTTTTCAAAACATGGCACTAAGAAAACTAGATATCCATATAGAAGAATGAAATTATACCCGCATCTCACACCATACACAAAAAATCATTTCAAGGTGGATTAAAGGCTTAAAGATGAGACCTGAAACTCTCAACCTATTAGAAGAAAACATACGGGAAAAGTCTCTTGACATTGGTTTGTGTGGGGACAAAAGTGACTTTATTTTAAATGCTAATCCGCCGTGTGACTTCTGACTCACTCCTGGTGTGGGAATGCCTCCAAACGTCTAGTTGATGCATTACTCTTTGTGTAGGAACATCTATTCACTGAAGTTTCCTCCAAAACAACCCTTGATGCTGCTGCACAAATCATAGGCTGTGACACCTGAGCCACCAACACAATCTTTCCAGAGCACTATCCTTTCCCCTTCCAAGATATGAGCCCCAAGTCTCGGGGATTGAGGTGAGAAGATGTGTCTGTCCTGCAGCCACCCACAACCATACTCTGTAAGTTCCTCCCAATAAATCACCTTGCAACCACAAACCAAAAACACCTTTAGCATTTGGGGGTCAGTCTGCATACACGGCCCTTTCACAGAACAGTGTAGGCAAATGGTTTTTGAGGATATGATCCCTTAGCACAGGCAACAATAGCAAAAATAGACTAATGGGATTGCATCAGACTAAAAAGCTTCTGTACAGCAAAGGAAATGACCAACAGAATGACGAGACATCCTACAGGAGAAAAAAAAATTTTTTTCTTTGAGACAGAGTCTCACAATGTCACCCTCATTAGAGTGCTGTGACGTCACAGCTCACAGCAACCTCCAGCTCTTGGGCTTCAGTGATTCTCTTGCCTCCGCTTCCCAAGTAGCTGGGACCACAGGTGCCCCCCTCAATGCCCCGCTATTTTGTTGTTGCAATTGTCATTGCTGTTTAGCTGGCCCAGGCTGGATTCGAACACAACTGCCTCGGTGTATGTGGCCAGTGATGTAACCACTGTGCTATGGGCACTGAGCCAGGAAAACAACTTTTTTGTTTTGTTTTATTATTTATTTATTTATTTGAAACAGAGTGTTAAGCTGTCACCCTGGCATATAGTTTATAGCAACCCCCAACACGGGCTCAAGCCATCCTCTTGCCTCAGTTTTTCTATTTTTTAGTATAGATGGGGTTTCACTTTTGCTCCAGCTGGTCTCAAACTCATGAGCTCAATCAATCCACCTACCTCGGCTTGCCAGAGTGCTAGGATTACAGGCGTGAGCCACCACACCTGGCCAGGAGAAAAATGCCTTTTTTTTTTTTTTTTTTTTTTTTTGAGACAGAGTCTCATTATGTTGCCCTTGGTAGAGTGCCCTTGCATCACAGTTCACAGCAACCTCCAACTCTTGGGCTTAATCGATTCTCATGCCTTAGCCTCCCAAGTAGCTGGGAATACAGGCGCCCACCACAACACCTGGCTTTTTTTGTTATTGTTCGAACCCGCCTGCCTCGGTATATGTGGCTCTAACCACTGAGCTACGGGCACTGAGCCAGGAGGAGAAAATATTTTTAAATCATACATCTGACAAGAGGTCAATATCCAAAATATATAAGAATTCAAACAATTCAATAGAAAGAAAAAAAATTTTAAACAGGCAAAAAGGGTGGCACCTGTGGCTCAAAGGAGTAGGGCACCAGCCCCATATGCCGGAGGTGGTGGGTTCAAACCCAGCCCCGGCCAAAAAAAAAAAAAAACAGGCGAAAGACCTGAAAAAAGATTTCTCAAAAGAACACATACAAATGGCTGATAATCTAAAAAATGTTCATCACCACTAATGGTCATGGAAATGCAAATTAAAACCACAATGAGATATCACCTCATACCTGTTAGAATAGCTATTATCAAAAAGAAAAAAGATATCAAGTGCCAGCAAGGATGTGGAGAAAAAGGAACCCAGTATGGACGGTCCTCAAAAAACTAAAAATAGAACTACCATATGATCCAGCAATCCTACTTCTGGGTTTATATTCGGAGGAAATGAAATCGGTACGTTAAAGAGGCATCTGCACGCTCGTGTCCACTATAGCAGCCTTCATAGCAGCCAAGACGTGGGATCAACTTCAGTGTCCATCAATGGATGAAAGGATCTAGAAAATGTGGGTTATATCCATCTCCAGGCAACAACACGGATAAAGCTAGAAGACAATACGTTAAGTGAAATGAGCCAGGCACAGAAAGACAAATACTGTGTAATGTCTCTGCTATGTGGAATCTCAGCAAGTGAAATTCATAGAAACAGCGAGTAGCTTGGTGACTGCAGGGGCTAAAGGGATGGGAGATGTTGGCCAGATTAATAAGTTGCAATTGGACAGAATGAGCAAATTCTGGAGATTACACAGCATGATGACTACAGGTAATGCCTTATATACTTGAGAATTGCTGACGGTAGATCTCAAATGTTCTTATTACAAAAAAAAGAATAAGTATGCGAGGTGAAAGAAACGTTCATTAGCTTGATTTAATCATTTCACGATGTGTACATATATTGAAACATCACACTGTACACTATAAATATATACATTTTAATTGGCCAATTATACCTTAATAAAGCTGGGGAGAAGGAAAGAAGATAGGACAGATGGTGACACTTGCCTGGGTATGCCTTTTTAAGTAGTTCTGACTTTTGAAATCATATTAGTATTTTAAGTAGCAGGGGAAAAAAACCTGGAAACAAACCAACAAGGGTGGAGGAAACCTCTGAAATGAAACAAGCGAACCTAACTATGTTTTAAACAAATAAAGAAGCCAGAATTAACCCAAGCCACTTTTCTATACAGCATTTTGACTACTAGGCACTCTTCACTTAAGACCAAAAAAAGTACAACAATTAAACTCTTGCTTGTTTTTCATAAAATAAAGAAGGAAGGGTTCGGCACCTGTGGCTCAACGGGTTAAGGCGCCAGCTACGTACACCTGAGCTGGCGGGTTCGAATCCAGCCCAGGCCTGCCAAACAATGACGGCTGCAACCAAAAAATGACCGGGCGTTGTGGTGGGCGCCTGTAGTCCCAGCTACTTGGGAGGCTAAGGCAAGAGACTCGCTTGAGCCCAGGAATTGGAGGTTGCAGTGAGCTGTGATGCCACACACTCTATCCAGGGTGACAGCTTGAGGCTCTGTCTCAAAAAATAAAAATAAAAATAAAAAAAATAAAGAAGTAAGGCTGCCTTATCTAAGCTGCTATACATGTCTCTATTCTTACTACAAAATGCTCAGGTTGGGTTGGAATCATTGGTTTAAGTGTTAAGCTCTTGCCTCAAGAAGCTCTCGATCTGATAGAATAAGGCAAATAAATGCTTAAACCACACATACTGAAGGAGGGTGGCCACATCCTTGGGGCCAGAGGTTTGATTATAAAATCCCTGGCTTCGGGATTTTATAATCAAACCTCTGTGGTTCATCGAGTAGGGCGCCGGCCCCATATACCGAAGGTGGCAGGTTCAAACCTTGCCTCGGCCAAACTGCAAAACAGAAAAATAGCCGGCCGTTGTGGCAGGCGCCTGTAGTCCCAGCTACTCAGGAGGCTGAGGTAAGAGAATTGCCTAAGTCCAAGAGCTGGAGGTTGCTGTGAGCTGTGAGATGCTACAACACTCTACCAAGGGCAATAAAGTGAGACTCCGCCTCTACAAAAAAAAAAAACGCTGGCTTCAAAGATCAAAACAGCTGGAGAATATAGGAGAAATCTCATACTGATTTTGTTTTTTTGTTGTGTTTTTTTAATTGTAGAGACAGAGTCTCACTTTATCGCCCTTGGTAGAGTGCTGTGGCCTCACACAGCTCACAGCAACCTCCAACTCCTGGGCTTAACCGATTCTCTTGCCTCAGCCTCCGGAGTAGCTGCGACTACAGGCGCCCTCCACAACACTTGGCTATTTTTCTGTTTGCAGTTCAGCTGAGACTGGGTTTGAACCTGCCACCTTCGGTATATGGGGCTGGCGCCCTACTCGATGAGCCACAGGTGCCGCCCTCGCATAGCAATTTTGACCAAGAATCTAAGAAAATTTCTTTCCTGTCTATTGAAGAGATAGCATCCATCCTCCTCTCTGCCCACTCCACTTATGCCTCCCCATGGAAGAAAAAAATTATTTACATGATTGATGAGATAAGGTACAGGGTCACCACACATCTGCTGTCCAGAGGTGTGGTATTGTCTGGAGGTATTGTCCACAGGGTCACCACACACCTGCTGTCCAGAGGTGTTCAGAGATACCTGCCCTACAGGCCACGTGCATTCTCCTCCCTGCCATGCAGTCGTGGGTATCTCAGTTTCCAGCCTATGTCCATGGGCAAGTTCAACTCATGGAGAAAGAAAGGATCAGCTTATTTTGGGCTCAGGTCCAAGCCACGTCTCCAGACCAGTTTTACAGCAATGAAGCTGACATTCTAATCCCAGTATGGCACCTCTGACTACACCGTCTAGACTCGAAAGAGACAGGGAGATGAAAGATGCCTCAGAACCCCACCAGCACTTCACTTATCTCTGGGTCCTGGTGCTTGTTCTATTACAAGCCCTCAATAAATTTTTGTTGTCTTGAACTCAGAGGAGAGCACACAGTGGCGTATAGCTGCTCACAGCCATCATCAGGGTGGTTGTTTTTTTTTTTGTAACCGTACAAAGTAATTTTTGAAACTCCTGTAGTCCGTCAGAGGGCTCTAAGGCTGCAAGGAAGCAGGCTGTGGTTAGCAGAGGAGGGGAGCTGCGTTTTTGTGCTTGAGACTGCAAAGCCAGGGAGTGGAATCCCAGGGGAGCTGTCAAACAGCTTGACAGCAATTCTAGCCAGAAATGGTGGCAACACAATTTTAGCAATAACGATCATATGTTTTTGAAATTTTCCTTTATTCTTAAGATGCCTTGTGTTGCTGAAGATCTATTCATTACTGCCCTTTTATCTGTAACAAGTCATCCTTTGACGCATCTGTACACGGAAGTGACAGCACTGGGAGGGTTTGGCAGAGTGACAAAGGCTCCCAGGCACAGCGGGAGAGTCACAAAGGTAGAAGGAAACAGCAGCTACAAGGAGGTAGGAGATTTTTCCAAAAATAATAGAAGAGGAGGAAGTGACAAGAAATCATCTTACCTAAGGCACTCTGATTTTTTAAAATACTCCCCGTAGCCTTTAGACATTTTTACCACAACCATCCAGTGCCTCCATCTCTCTGTTTTTGGGGGTGGTGGTACCATTCCTCTTACATGAATTTCCTTCGTTAATTACCCCTTTGCTATCTGGGATGTTCAACTTCTCCCTGCCTCTACCGCCTCCTTCGCATCAGCCTAAAACGTGTGCAGGTTTTTTACATCCCAACAACTTCCAAGCACCCTCAGACAGACACTCACTCACTCTTCTCTTCACAGCCGAGTGAAGATCCTGTTCCAGTGGCACCCAAAGCGCAGTCTGCAGGGCCAGCAGCGCCACCCTTGCACCAGAGCGGTACCTGCTGTTCTCTGGCCCTCCCAGACCTGTGGATCTGAATTTCTGTGGGTGGGGCCCAGCATCTCTTTGGCTCATTGGACTGTCTTCTGTCCCTTCAACATTTGCATCCCCAGTGCTCTGTCCCGGGTCTCCGCCTTCCTTCCTCTCAGGGGTCTCAGCCAACCAGAGGTTGATTTGGTTGTTTATTTCTTCATTTACAACAGGCTTGTACAAGTGACTGTCACATTTATGGCTCCATCCCTGGCTCCTTCCCTAAGCTCCCCGAATGTCCCCTTGCTTTCTAGATCATTCCACCAAATTTCTGGACCTTTCATCCAGTTTTCTACACTCAGTATGTTTAAAACCAACTCAGTATCTCCTAAACCCACTCTGCATCAATGTCAATGTCAACAATCTGGGTTCTTCTACAACCACTCTCAGCGTCAAAGTTTCCCAGAGAAACAGAACAGAAAGAGATCTCCCTGTAATATCTATAGACAGATAGATAGACAGAGATAGACAGAGAGAGTAAATGCCATCCAAAAACACTCTTAGACACATTTAAGAAATTTCCTGGCCTTCCAGAGTGCTAGGATTACAGGCATGAGCCACTGCACCGGGCCTCAACTATTTAAACTTGAAATGTTACATGTAGATTGTAAATGTGTGAGGGACGATGCAATTTTACAAAATTCTTTCAGGGGATATGCAAAAAAAGGACCCCAGGACCCCCACACAGAATCAGACATATGGGGGAATCTGATGTGGGGGAAATGGAGACAACAAAGAAACAATTAGTACATTTTTGCTACCAGGATAAGGGGAAACTAACAGCAGTGACGTAATGTTCACGTATGCCGTAAATACACAATGCTTCAAAGCAGCTCTTTGTTCTCTTGCTGAGTTTGGAGCAGGCGCTGGCACAAATTGAGGAAAATAAGTGACTAAATGCTGAGACAGGCATCCGGCTAGACGTTTGCTGCTGCACCCTGGCTGGAACCTAGGATCCGGGACAGGAGCTGACACATAAGTAAGTGACTCGGCTGTAGGCCTAAGTGGAGGATTTGGAAAAACTTTCAGGGGAGAAATCAGTTGGTTCAGTTGAACTCTAGCCAAATGTAAGAATCCTCTTAAAATTAACTTTTCAATCCTGTATCAGACAAACACACTTTTAATTTTTTTTTTTTTTTTGGAGGCAGAGTCTCACTTTGTCACCCTTGGTAGAGTGCCCTGGTGTCACAGCTCACAGCAACCTCAAACTCTTGGGCTCAAGCTATTCTCTTATCTCAGCCTCCCAAGTAGCTGGGATTACAGATGCCCACCACAACAGCTATTTTTAGAAACTGGTTCTCACTCTGGCTCAGGCTGGTCTCAAACTCCTGAGCTCAAGCAATCCACCTGCCTCAGCCTCCCAAGTGCTACAATTACAGGTGTGAGCCACTGTACCCAGCTTCACTTTTAATTATTTTATGTAACCTAAAATAGATGATAATATTATCAGATGAGTTCATATTTATGTTTTTCTCTTTTAAAACTGTAGGATAATTACAAGTAATCCACCAACCTCTTTCCCACCCAAAATAAATTAGAGCTGGGGGTATGTGGGTGGCAGAAAAACTGGATTGGATTAAAGTTTAGGCTCGGTGCCTGTGGCTCAACGAGCTAAGGCGCCAGCCACGTGCACCTGACCTGGCGGGTTCGAATCCAGCCCGGGCCCGCCAAACAACAATGATGGCTGCAACCAAAAAATGGCCGGGCGTTGTGGCGGATGCCTGTAGTCCCAGTTACTTGGGAGGCTAAGGCAAGAGACTCACTTGAGCCCAGGAATTGGAGGTTGCTGTGAGCTGTGATGCCACAGCACTCTATCCAGGGTGACAGCTTGAGGCCCTGTCTCAAAAATAAAATAAAATAAAATAAAAATAAAGTTTAATTGGTTCAGTGTCGCAAATTACTTTATTATTATTTTTTGTAGAGACAGAGTCTCACTTTATCACCCTCAATAGAGTGCTGTGATGTCACAGCTCACAGCAATCTCCAACTCCTGGGCTTAGGCGATCCTCTTGCCTCAGCCTCCCAAGTAGCTGGGACTACAGGAGCCTGCCACAACACCCGGCTATTTTTCTGTTTTTTTTTGCAGTTCGGCCGAGGCTGGGTTTGAACCCTCCACCTTCAGCATATGGGGCCGGTGCCCTACTTGATGAGCCACAGACACTGCCCCAGTGTCATAAATTATACTGAAAGCATGAGCTATTGTGCTCCGAAGGAGCCATGTTATATTTTTTATAAATGCAGACAATTCAAAAGCAGAAAAATGCTTGACCCTTGCTCTCAATAAACTCATCCTCTAATTGAGAGGACAACATCCAAATAAAAACAACTGAAGAACAACTCAAGGGAATGTATAATCCCCCAAGAGAAAGAAGTATGGTACTCTCACACCTTCCTGGAGGAAGTATCAACACAACCCACCATGGAGGGAATTTGGCCACAGAGATTAAAATTACAAATGACCATCCTTTGGCCCACTAACTTAACTTCTGGGAAATTACCCTTTGACCACACTTAAGAAATAACAGTCAAAGTTACTCATTGCAATATTAGTCAAAATAACAAAAGACTGGAAAAATTCAAATGCCCCTGAAAAGGGACCGATTAATTTATACAATGGAATAACTTTGAAGGCATAAAAGCGCATGACAAAACTTTCAATAGAGCGACTTTTTTTAAATTTCCAAGGTCTATTAAGTGGGGGGAAGGCATGGAAAGGTAGAGAAAATGTGCATAAGATGGTTCCTTTTGTTCAAAGAAGAGAAAACTAGAGCACAGACTATGTTCGAATGTGTTTTAATATTCATAAGTAAAGTCTGGATGAACATACACTAAAGAAAAGCTGATTGCCTGGAGTGGGTTGAGTGAGGGTGAAAACAGGAGGGTGGGAGGCAGAGCAGGAGGGAGACTTCTCTGTGAAACACAGGGATGTGTATTACTGTCAATCATGTGACTGTCTTCCTATTTGAAACAAGAAAAGAATAATGAAAGAATATCCCCTGCCAAGGCCAGGCCGAATGAGCAGGAAGCTGGTTTCGGTGGGACCCCTCCCTGGGAGGAGTGCACAGGCTTCCATCTTAGGTCAGGTGAACAGTGGGAAAAAGGAAAAAGAGCAGGAACCCACTTGGCTTCTGCACCGGCAGCCCTGAGCTGTCTCTCCCAATACAGTCCCCCACCCCGCTGCCCAGCTCCAGCAGGAGTCCTGTGCCCACCCTCCAGGCCCGCCCTCTGGCTGGGAGGCTTCTGATCAGCTGTCCTCACCAGTTACCAGAACCCTCACGCAGCCAGCTCCAAGTCTTACCACGGAGGGCAGAAAGGGGAGGGCAAGGTCGATTAAGCAAACTTCTATTAAGGAAGGAGAGTAGCACAGAAGGTCAAGGGGCCTGGACAGAAGCAAGGCTGGCTGCCAAGTCAAGCTTGGAACAGTCCCCAGACAGTGCAGAGGACGGTGGCCAGATGTGAATGCCGCTGCCTTCAAGCTGTGTAATAATAGGCGGGTTTTCTCCCCCTGGTTTTTACACTTTGATGTGCTTTCCAGTTTTTTTTTTTTTTTTTAAACCACGAATATAGATTGCTTCCACAAATTTAAAATAAAAGTGTAAAATGTGAAAGATATATACATTAAAAATAAAACCAAATCACTGTTCTCATGTAGTCCAGAAATGCAAGGATAAAGACGGGAAACTCGGATGGGCAACATTAAGAAGGTTCTAGCTCTCAATGATGAAAATTAAAATACCGGGCAGTGCCCATAGCTCAGTGGTTACGGCACCCACCACATACACCGAGGCTGGTGGGTTCGAACTCAGCCCGGGCCTGCTAATGATGACAACTGCAACAAAAAAAATAACCAGCCGTTGTGGCAGGTCCCAGCTACTTGGGAGGCTGAGGCAAGAGAATCGCTTAAGCCCAAGAGTTTGAGGTTGCTGTGAGCTGTGACTCCACAGCACTCTACTCAGGCGACAGCTTGAGACTCTGTCTCAAATAAGAAAAAAAAAAAAGAAAATTAAAATATTGCAATTTTAAATACTTTCTCATTATGCTGAAGATGTCACTGAGCCGTAGGTCAGGATGACCCCCCCCCCCCCACCGCGCGACTAGGGGAACTGTCCAAGGTGCCAGGGCAAGACAGGGCAGTCCTACCAGAGATGTGTGCATTCCCTGTGTGCTCTCCAGCCCAGCAATCAGCTTCTCCCCAGGGAATTCCATTTCCACACTTCAAACCACCATTTTCCTTCCACTCTCTAAACCCTAATGATAATCATGACGACCATATTCACCTCAGAAACTTCACAATTTTTGAATCATCACCAATTTTTTCTTCTCAGTTCCTTAGTGAATTTGGGAAGAGTAAGCAAATTATTGCAATTATTTGAGGACATCTGGGCATATCTGAAGCTAGCAAAGTTTCTCACCACGTCACAAACCGCTTTATGAAAAGGAAAGTCAGCAAAATTAGATGCAAAATCAAGCCCCTCAATGCTTGAAGAAATATAGTGGATCTAAACATTTGCAAGCTATCTATCCTAAGAATCCCAAAGGTGCAATAGCATGAAATGTCTTTATCAGTCAGGACACTCTTGTTGAGGTTGAGACAAACTCTCACGCTGTGCTCTGAGCAGAGAGCAGTATGCAGTGGCATCATAGCTCAATGCAATCTCAGACTCCTGGGCTGCAGGGATGCTTCTGCCTCAGCCTCCCAAGTAGCTGGGACTACAGGTGGCCAACACAACGCCCAGCTGGGTTTTATTTTTATCTGTTTGTTTTGGTGCAGATGGGGTCTCACTCTTGCTCAGACAAGAGTTGAACTCCTGAGCTCAAGCAATCCTCCCACCTCAGCCTCCCAGAGTGCTAGGATTACAGGCGTGAGCCACTGGGCCAGGCAGTGAGGACTCTCTTAATGACAGAAAGGGAAGATTATTGGAGGATAGATTTCAACGAATGGTTGAACAACCAAACCCGGGGAAAGAGAGAGACACAGTCCTCATCAGAAACAGGAATGGGGACAAAAACTGGACACACCAGGACTCCATCACTCATTCATGCCTCTTCCTGCAAGACTCTGCTGGGGCCTTCTCCACGTGGCAAGAAATAGAGCCACTGAGTGGTGAAGAGTCAGCACTGACAAGGAGTTACTCAAACCTTTCCTGGTGTTAAGATCAAAATTCCAGAGAATTTTGACTAGCCTTTGTTGGATGTTCACCTTGGACTGGTCAGCTCTAATAACACAGCAGCTTCTGCCAGAATCAAACGTTCTCACAACCCAGAGAGTTCCAGATAGACCCAGCTTGGTAAACAGACAAATAGAGCTGAGCCTTCAAACTTACTTGACATCTCTACATGTTTGTTTGTTTGTTTTTGGAGATAGAATCATCCAGGCTGGAGTGCAATGGCATCATCAAATCTCACTGCATCCCCAAACTCCTTGGCTTAAATGATGCTCCTGCTTCAGCCTCCTGAGTAGCTGAGATTACAGCATGAGCCACCATGCCTGGCTAATTTTTCTATTTTTTAGTAAAAACAGGTCTCACTCTTGCTCAGGCTGTTCTCAAACTCCTTGGCCTCCCAGAGTGCTAGGATTACAGGTGTGAGCCATCATACCTGACCCATCTATGTATTTTATTTAAAAAGATCTGGAGGGGGGAAAAAAAACAGAATGCTAAGATGTGTCAAAGCTTTAAGTGGTGAATACGTGACATTATTCCTTATACTTTTTGAATACTTGAACTATTTCCTAATAACAATTTTTATTTTTTTTTTTTATTTTTTTTTTGCAGTTTTTGGCCGGGGCTGGGTTTGAACCCGCCACCTCCGGCATATGGGACCAGCGCCCTACTCCTTTGAGCCACAGGCGCCACCCCCTAATAACAATTTTTAAAAGTCCAGCAGGATTTGTTCAGCATTACCTCCACAGAGCTGGACAGCTACAGACCAGCAGAGGAAGGAGAATACCCAGGGGCTGGGGGAGCCTCATCTTTCCTAAAGACTCACAGGCTAGAAATGAAGATACTGTAAGAAGCAGGGAGGTGTATACAGGAGGCATCAACTCTTTGTTTCCTTCACCTCAGCCTGGTATGAGCCCATCAAAGACTTCCACTGGTGCTCCCCCTTGCCCACCCCTGCCTAAGACTTCTCCCCTAACCAAGACCTCTTTTCTACATGCTGAGGAGAGTCAGCTGCAATTACTAATTGATTCAAAGAAATAGAGCTGTCATTTATTCCTTCCCTGATCATTTCCTGCAGAGATAATGAAGTATTTTAATACAAAATGAGGACAACTCAAATTTCTTTCCCTCACAGCTCCTACTGTGCAGCAAAAAGTGTTGGCAAGAATGTCAGTAAAAAACTGTAAGCAAAACTGGCAACCTCACACAGAGGCTGGAAGCAAGACCCCCTGTGCAGGGGTGAGGCCTGAGCTCCGGATCAGACAGCTCCGCCCTCACTTGTCTACTTAATTTACATAACCTCTTGGATGGGCAGCTGCCATCCCGTCAAATGACAGTAACTCCTACATCAAAGAGTTTATGAGATTATAATATATGAAAGATTGTATGCAGATTAAAATCACTTAGCACAGTGACTGGCACCTTACAAGTACTAAATAGTCCTGCTTATTATCAACAGCCATAGATGGGACTATATTTTATTTAACGGTTGCATCTTCTCAGATGTAAACTTCACAACCAGAGGGATTTTTTTGTCCTTTTCGTTCACTGAGGTAACGCGGGGACCTAGAACACTGTCTGGCCCAAAGTAAGCATTAAATGAACGTTTGCTGAATGAAGGGACTTGACCCTCAGTCCTTGGCACATACTAGGCCCTTCATAGAGCCTACTGACTGAGAGTTTATCTGGGTGGAGCATTATACATTTTGTACCTCATTTAATCCTCACAGCAATAAAGTATTACACTATTCATTATATAGAGGTGCAAACTGAGGCCCAGAAAAGTGACCTCCCTAAACTGACAGACTTAAACAGTCAAGCCAGGATTTGAACCCAGGTTGTCAGTACTGATATTTTTTGAAGTGATGAACGTGACAATTGGGTGAATGTTCGCGGTAGTCATGGTGGGAGGCTACCTGAAGGGACACCCTGCTGGCTGAGGTTGGCACGATTCATTCCAGGATCGGAGGCCACCGGCACTTTGGATGCCTCTGCTGCGGTGGTAATGAGAAAAGGGCTCACAGGGAGAGTTACTGGACAGAGGGTTGAAAAGCAAACATCCCGAGGTCATAAAGAGAATTATTAAGTCAACTAGAAACAAAATCCAAGTCACTTGTTCTCATCTACCAGGACTCCAACCTAACATAGCTGTTGGCTTACAATCCATTGCATCAGCTCGGCGCCTGCAGCTCAGCAGCTAGGGCCCCGGCCACATACACCCCGGATTCAAATCCAGTCCGGGCCTGCCAAACAATGACAACTACAACCAAAAACAGCTGGGCATTGTGGCAGGCACCTCTAGTCCCAGCTACTTGAGAGGCTGAGGCAAGAGAATCACTTGAGCCCAGGAGTTGGAGATTGCTGTGAGCTGTGACACCACAGCACTCTACCCAGGGTGAGACAGCTTGAGGCTCTGTCTCCAAAAAAAAAAAAAAAGAATCCATTGATCTGGGGAAAGTGGTATTCAGCTGAGAAAGTAAAAGAAAAGTGTTTCTGTCCACATGACCTGAACTATTCACACAGTTGTTTGTTTACAATTGATTACTTCTGAGGGGAAAAAAAGCTATATCAAATAATAACATTAATAGAAGCTATATGTTTGGAATAGTTTTTTGGTGTTTTTTTTTTTTTTTTTTGGTAACCCTCGGTAGAGTGCTGCGGCATCACACAGCTCACAGTAACCTCAAGCTCCTGGGTTTAGGTCATTCTCTTGCCTCAGCCTCCCGAGTAGCTGTGACTACTGGCACCTGCCACAACGCCCGGCTATTTCTTGTTGCAATTCGGCCAGGGCTGGGTTTGAACCCGCCACCCTCGGTATATGGGGCTGGCGCCCTACTCGCTGAGCCACAGACGCCGCCCTGGAATAGTTTTTAATTTGAAAATAACTTTAGAAAACTTTATTGTAGAAAAGTTTTAAAATAGATTAGCAAAAAAAAAAATCATCACATCATATATGTCACTGTTGTATATTTTTCTCTTATAAAAACAGGATGAAGAGGGACTTTACTTAATAAATACAAGCAGTGTAACCTGGTTCTTTGTATCCTCAACGAATCCCCAATAATAAAAAATAAAGTAAAGTAAAAACAGTATGAAACTATATACTTAAGAGCTTATGTTTTCCAGTTAATAAATCATAAATAGCTTTCTTCATAGCTAAATATATTCTTTTTGACAGAGGAATTCCATTACATTTGTGTGTCGTCCCCATACTGAACATTTCATTGAGGCGAATTCTAATTCTTCTCCATTATAAATAAGGTTGAGATGACCGTGTGAGAGCTAAATCTTTTTCCATGTGTTTATTTGCACAGGATAGATTTCCAGGGGTAGACTTGTGGGGTCAAAGGGTTGTATTTGGAATTTTTTAATTAAAGCACAAACATCTGTTTTAAATATATTTTACATGTGTCTTTCACTTCAGTTCCTTTTTTATTGTCAAGGACTATGACAAATACATGACATGTCCCTGACAGAGACTGGACAAACACTTCCTTCTAGCTAATATTCCTGTTCCTTCTCGCCTTTGTAGAAGAAATACTGTGCCCGAGTTAAGAAGAAAAGAAAGGAGAATGAAATACACGAAAGCAACACAACAAGTTGATCTATAGTGAAAAAAGCCCAGTTGGCCTGCCCACCAGCTAGGGGAATAAAACTCCATCACCAGAGACACATGCAGAACATGGCATCATGTTCAGAAGACATAAAATCCAGAGATCCAGTCTTGGCTCTTGAGAAGCTGAAAATTCAGTTCAAAACCAAAATGATAATTAAATGAAAAGATTCAGAAACATATAGCAAGTCCACATATGTACAGTAGAAGGGCAGCACATTCCAATAGCTGAAATAACCAGTTAAAGCAAGGAATCCTGACAAAAAGATATGTTGAATATTTTATTCTAAATTAACACTTGAGACTGTGTCCCAGAAATTCTATGTCCACACATATCCCAAGAGTAATGTTCACAGAGGCACTGTTTTACTAGAAAAGAAGAAAAAAAAACTTGCATCTGGGAAACATCTCTAGTATCCAATAGTAAAATTGGTAAGTCAATTTGATCTCTTTACATATTCGAGTACTATTCTGTAAACGAATGAATGAATCATACCTAATGTCATTAATGAATCATTCTCAGAAACATAAACATGGAGAAAAAGTTACTTAAGTATTCAATCAGGTTGGGCACGGTGGCTCACACCTGTACTCTCAGCACTCTGGGGAGGCTAAGGCAAGGAAGCTCAGTTGAGCTCAGGAGTTCAAAATCAGCTGGAGCAAGAGCAAGCGCCCATCTCTACTAACAGTAGAAAAATTAGCCAGACATGGGTCACCTGTAGTCCCAGCCACGCATGAGGCAGAGGCAAGAGGAATTCTGGGGCCCAGAAGTCTGAGGTTGTTGTGATCTAGGCTGAGGCCATGACACTCTAGCCTGGGGCAACAGAGTGAGACTCTGTCTCTACAAAATAAGTATGAAATATAACGTCACGTAGGTAAAAGTCAAACTAACAAAAAAAGTCAAACAACAAAAATGTTTAAAACATATTGTTTTAGAACTGTTTTACAAAGGCATGTGGTAAAAGAAACAGAGGAATGGGCACGACGTGGTGGCTCACTCCTGTAATCCCAGCATTGCGGGAGGCTAAGGAGGGAGAATTGCTTGAGCTCAAGAGTTCGACACTTAGGTCTGAGTGAGAGTGAGACCCTGACTCCTAAAAATATGAAAAACCCAGCTGGGCGCCATGGCGAGAGCCTGTAATCCCAGCGGCTTCCAGAGGCTGAGGCAGCGGGGATGTCCATAGCCCGGAGTCTGAGGTTGCAGTGAGCTATGATGCCACTGCACTCTGCTCAGGGCATAGGGTGGGACTCTGTCTCAACAACAACAAAAAAGCAAAGAAATAAAAATAATAAATAATAAATAAAAAAAGAAACAGGAGAATGATGGGTTCAAAATTCAGGATAGTGGTTACTTCTGGACAGGGGACACATAGGGGCTTCTACCATGAACAGCGTGTTCTTTTTAAAATGGTTGATTAAGGGCGGCGCCTGTGGCTCATCGAGTAGGGCACCGGCCCCATATACCGAAGGTGGCAGGTTCAAACCCGGCCTCCAAAATACAAAAACAGAAAAATAGCCGGGCGTTGTGGCGGGCGCCTGTAGTCCCAGCTACTCGGGAGGCTGAGGCAAGAGAACCGCCTAACCCCAGGAGTTGGAGGTTGCTGTGAACTGTGTGACGCCATGGCACTCTACCGAGGGTGATAAAGGAAGACTCTGACTCTACAAAAAAAAAAAAAATGGTTGATTAAGACATAAGATTCATGGCATTATTTCTATACCCTACCCCTTTATACATTTTCTTTTGCTTCTACCCAACAAATTTAGTTTAAAAGTGGCTTTTGCTGGGTATGGTGGCTCATGCCTGTAAAACCAGGCCATCTGCAAGTCTGCTGAACAGGAGAGTGAGAAAGCTGACCCAAAACTAGGACTGTGAACTAGGAGGGCACAGCAGACGACAGAAATCATTCCTGTTTTATCCAAATCTGGTGGTGAGAAAGCAAATGTTTCATTACAAGAAGACAACGGACAAAAGCTCTCTTTTATAAAGAAACGCTCTTCTCTGGCCAGGAGCAGTGGTTCATGCCTGTAATCCCAGCACTCTGGGAAGTCAAGGCAGGTGGATTGCTTGAGCTCAGGAGTTTGAGACCAGCCTGTGCAAGAGTGAGACTCTGTCTCTACTAAAAATACAAAAACTAGCCGGGCATCATCGTGGGTGCCTGGAGTCCCGCTACTCAGGATGCTGAGGCAAGGGGATCTCTTAAGCCCAAGAATTTGAGGTTGCTGTGAGCTGTGATGATGCCATGGCACTCTACCCAGAGTGATACTCTGTCAAAAAAGAAAAGAAAAAGGAAGGAAGAAAGAGAGAGAGAGAAAAGGGAGGGAGGGAGGGAGGGAGGGAGGAAGGAAGGAAGGAAGGAGCGAGCCCAGAGAGAAGGAAAGAGGAGAGGCTCGGCGCCTGTGGCTCAACGGGCTAAGGCGCCAGCCACGTACACCTGAGCTGGCGGGTTTGAATCCAGCCCACGCCCGCCAAACAACAATCACAGCTGCAACCAAAAAATAGCCGGGCGTTGTGGCGGGCGCCTGTAGTTCCAGCAACTTGGGAGGCAGAGGCAGGAGACTCGCTTGAGCCTAGGAGTTGGAGGTTGCTGTGAGCTGTGATGCCACGGCACTCTATCCAGGGTGACAGCTTGAGGCTCTGTCTCAAAAAATAAAATAAAATAAAAGTGTCATTACAGAGATATTTTTCACTAAGGGTCTGAAAGAGGAACTTTTAAAGTTGGCTGATATAACACTAAGTTTTCAGCAGAGTTAACTGCCAAGCTGGTAGTGATAACAACAAAGGAGGGTCTCACCACACGGTACAGCAGGGCTCAAAGTGGCTGATAAGATCCCATAGGCTCCAGTGAGGTATTAAAAACCCAACTCAAACTGTGCTTGTAAAATAAAGAAAGGTCTTGAGATCACAGTGATCACCTAGTTAAGAGATCAAAGTTTCTGGCAAGAATTCTCATAAGAGCATATAGGCCTTGGAAACAGCCGATGCCAAAAGTCTACTAGATAAGATCCACCCAGCCTCAAACTCAGTATTCGGTTGAGAGTGATAAGAGCTCATGTGAGTCATCTGTATGTGAAAGACATTGCATTTTTGAGTTCTATCCTTACATTTTGTCTTATGATCAACATAGTTGTTCACCCACATTGTTTCAGCCCCTCCTGAAACATTGTCTGAATTACAAGCCAGTCTTGTGATGGCTATCTTCAGAGGTCTGACTCAAATACTCTGTTTTAACAGTGGTTTTGTTCTTTTATAGTTGAGGGTATAGTTGAACTATATTTCCCATTCAGGATTCTTCATAAAGGAAAAAACAAACAAAAACAAAACATCCAGGCAGAAGCCTTGCCACCCTAAGCCTCCCTTGCCTGAGTTTCCATCTGTGCGATTTTTCACCTATAATAATAATTTCCAGGTTCTTGAGCTTGTACATTCATTCTTCCTGGCCCTTCACAGTACTCTGGTCCTCCTTCTCAGCCTTCACACATTCTAGATTGCCCAGGAACAAAGTTGCCAAGGCGACGACACCATCCCTAGCAGGAAAGAATCCACGGACAGTGAACATTGCCCATGCAGAGTGACAGGTGCGTGATGAGGTGCGTGTCTGTGTCTTTGACACAGACAGCAGCTATGAGACAGGAGTCAGGGAGGGCCTCACCAAGGAGGTGATGTTTCTGCAGAATCTTGAAGGATAAGGATGTCTCTAGGCAGGGAGGTGAGGAAGATTGGGAAGCGAACGGGTCACAGAGTAAGAGCATGAAGTGGACAACAGGCTCACCCTCGAGTGCTGTGGGCTACATGGCAACAGCGGGGCTCCGCACAGAGAGAGATCAAGAAAGGAGTCCAGACAAGATATAAGGGGCCAGGACAGACTCCGTGTGGCTTAAGAACAGTGAGGAAGTTTGGACTCTCTCCTGGCCCAGGTGTGAATCAATCATTTTCCCCCTTAGCTTAGATAAATTTAGACTTTCAAAAAGAGAATTTTTGCTAAACCCAAAGAGAAAAGCAAATACAAAATAAAAAGTGAATACAAAAGCATAAAAACACGGGCGTGGTGGCTCACACCTGGAATCCTACACAGGCGCGGTGGCTCACACCTGTAACCCAGCACTCTGGGAGGCCGAGGCAGGTGGACTGTTTTCAAGACCAGCCTGAGCAAGAGCCAGACCTCGCCTCTAAAAATAGCTGCTGTTAATCAGTTTGATGAAAATAGTTCAGATTGTATATGAAACCAGCACATTGTACCCCTTGATTGCACTATTGTACACAGCTATGATTTAATAATAAAGACAATAAAAAAAAATAGGAAACAAAAAATAGCTGCTGTTGTGGAAGACACCTGTAGTCCCCTGCTACTTGGGAGCCTGAGGCAAGTGATCACTTGAGCTATGACACCACTTTGAGGGCAACAACGACCAAGCTACTGGCCAATGTGTGAGGACAGATGGGGGATTTTTGCTCCTTCTGGATCCGATCTCTGAATAGTCACCCCTGGACAGTTTCACTTATACCCAGGCTGACTGCTTCTATTCTGTAGCTGCCCTGTCAGTCTTGTTCTCGGTCAGCAAATGTTTTCTGTAAAGGGCCACATAGGATTTGCAGGCTGTACATATTTCTACTGAACTCTGCCACTGTAGACAGAAAGCAGCTATAAAAGCCTGGCGCAGTGGCTCATGCCTATAATCCTAGCACTCTGGGAGGCCGAGGTGGGTGGACTGCCAGAGCTCAGGAGTTCAAGACCAGCCTGAGCAAGAGGGAGACCTTGTCTCTAAAAATAGCCGGGCGTTTTAGTGGGTGCCTGTAGTCCCAGCTACTTGGGAGGCTGAGGCAGGAGGATTACTTGAGCCCAGGAGTGTGAGGTTGCTGTGCGCTAGACTGAGGCCACAACATTCTAACTTGGGCAACAGAACAAGACTCTGTCTCAATAACAAAGAAAGAATAAATGAAACAACCCAGGTAAAGCAGTTAGTGCAGGGCTTGATCTTACGTAAGCCTCATTCATTGCAAGCCATTATTCTTTACAGACCTCATCTTTAGTTGGTAAAATAACAAATACAAGGTAGATGTTAAGATCCCACTGAGGATCAGAGAAATTGAGTAATTTGTGAAATTACATAGCTAGTAAGTAGCAGAGCTAGGATTTGAACCAGATTTATCTGCCTTCAAAGTCCACGCCTTTTCCATTGCATTGCCCCACCTGCTGTTCAGTTTATCCGAAGTGTATTCAGCAGCTGTTAATCAGTCAGCCCACCAGTGGCAGGCACTGTCATCCCAGGAGCCTGCTATCTCATGTCAAGATTAGCACAGAACTTACTATATTCTTGTTTCAAAGCTTCCACACCCATTGGACCAAGGGATCCTCCACCCCGCTAAGTAAAGGAAAAATGGCCGAGCTTAGGACAGTGAGAATTTTTCGAATCTGCTCACTTCTCTGGGTTCTCTTGCTGAATCGTCCTCAGGTAACTTCCTGAATGAGACTCTCCTGGAATCCTAGCGCTCCAGTACACTAACAGAAATGTTCAGTGATAACTTCTGCCAATTTCCGCCAAACATAAGAAGAGTGTCAGGGCATAAAAACTGCTCATCTGATTCAGAGCTGTCCATGAAATGTGACTGAAGACACTGTCCGCAGGTTCAAAATTACATTCAAGGGAGCCTGGGTGATAAAACCTTCCTTGGGTTTAGCTCCAAAAAAAAGTCCTCTTTACAGCTGAATCTGTACACTTCCTCTTGCCAGAATAAGAAATGGATGGAACCCACCCTGTTTCCTTTTTTTACCATGGCTTCCAAGAAACCTAGAGCCAAACTGTATGCCAAAATATCTCATCTTAGGTGCCTTGTAGGATTTATTTCTGTTTCACTGCTTTGATCACTTTTATGTTTTATGGTTATAAAAGCAGTCAGCATGTTCTAAGCATCGTCTTTATGCCCAGCACCCCACCTTTCCTGGCAGGCCCTCCTCTGTCACCTGTTCACATTTCCAGCAGAGACCTTCAGCACTCTGACTGTCTAACTCCCTCCATCCCTATCCTAGGACTTCCAAGGGCAAACACCATGGCTAACGTGTCCTTTCCTCTCTGCTCCTAACACACACCATACTGCCACTAAGGTGACAGTGATTGCTGAATGAAAATGTTAACAGATCGGGCGGCACCTGTGGCTCATCGAGTAGGGCAGCCCCATATACCGAAGGTGGCAAGTTCAAACCCGGCCTCAGCTGAACTGCAAAACAAAAATAGCCAGGCATTGTGGCGGGCGCCTGTAGTCCCAGCTACTCGGGAGACTGAGGCAAGAGAATCGCCTAAGCCCAGGAGTTGGAGGTTGCTGTGAGCTGTGTGACTCCACAGCACTCTACCGAGGGCGATAAAGTGAGACTCTGTCTCTACAAAAAAAAAAAAAAAGTTAACAGATGTCTAATTCTTGTGATAACTCTGTAAAGCTGTTATTATTTGCATTTTACAGATGAGGGAATGTAACATTCCCGTAACATTAAATGTTACTTAACGTTTCCAAGGTCCTAGAGTTTGACAAGAGGTTTTAAAGTGGATGCTGTTTTACAAAACTGCCCTGGCATCTTATTTTTAATTTCTGTTTTACTTTGTATCCTATACCTCAGGTCTCCTGGAAGCAGGCAGGTCTAAATATTGAATAAAAAATAAAGAGAAGCTCTATCCACCTTTGTGCGTGTTGTGAAGAGTCAACCTTAGAGACCACAAGATTGGGATGTCACCTCCCAGAAACTGACGTTTTTCCAGACTGCCCTCTCTTCCACCTCTTTCTTTGCATCTCTCCTGTTTCCTAGTATCACTCTCCTGGTCTGTCTTTTGAGGTTTCTGCTATGAGTATTACTCTGAACCTCTATGCACGCGTTGTGGCCTCCAGGCATTCCCCACATTTGGTTTACGCCAGGGTGAGTTATCTAACAGGACCCCAATCCTTCCACAAGTTCCTAGACACACGTCCTGACTGGAATCCTGCCTCTCTGGGCGGCTTCTGTGCTGGAATCGCAACTCTCTTTGGCATTTGGCACCCCCCCACTTCTTCTCAATGATGTGTGTCCAGCTCTTTCTGTTCCCCACTGACCCTGTCTAGGAGTCAATGAAGGTTTATAACTTAGGAGCTAATGTCCAAGGGCAATTGGTGGAGCATTCTGGAATAAAGTTGGCAGAGAATTGTTACTAAATAGGAAACTGGAAATTGGAGAGGATATTTGATACACTGTAGGCCCCAAATATTTGATAATGAATGAACTAACTTATCACCACTTTCCCACCTTGATACCTACAGACCCAGCAACCAAACACTACATTCTATTTACCCAAATTTCTTTTGTAACTGTAATCCTATGAATTTGCTGTAGCAAAGCTGATACAGAAGGAAAAATGGGTTTGCTTTCTGCTTGAAAAGAAAGCTAGAGAGCACATTTGTCTGTCAGCCAGAGATTCCTTGTTGGTACTGGGTGGGCGCTAGTCATCTGACAGGGAGGACAGGGTTTGGCTTCCCATTTTCCCTTTGCCTGAACATGTTCAGTGATCCTGGGCAAGTCACCTGATAACTCTGGGCCCCATTGTTCTCATCTGTAAAAAATGGGGGTTGAGGCCATGCATGGTGGTGCACGCCTGTAATCCCAGCACTGGAGTTCAGGACCAGCCTGGGCAACATAGCAAGACTGTTTCTAAAAAGAGTGGGGTGGGGAGGGATAGAACTAAATGAAATCTCTGCTACCTTCCAGCCTTAGGCTTCTGTGATCTGTCATCCAGGAGTCCAGCCAGCATTCTTTTCTTGGGCTGGGTTCTATGAGATATCCACTTTCATCTTGTGAATCGCATTTCCCAGTCTTCCTTATCACAGATTTGTTACAAGCTCCTAGATCTTAGTAATCTGATCATAATGGGATGTTCAGGCTCGGCGCCGGTAGCACAGTGGTTAAGGCACCAGCCACATACCCCGAGGGTGGCAGGTTCGAACCCGGCCCAGGCCAGCTAAACAACTGCAACAACAAAATAGCCAGGTGTTGTGGTGGACGCCTGTAGTCCCAGCTACTTGGGAGACTGAGGCAAGAGAATCACTTAAGGCCAAGAATTCAAGGTTGCTGTGAGTTGTGACGCCATGGCACTCTACCGGGGGCAACATAGTGAGACTCTGCTCTGTCTCAAAAAAAAAAAAAAAGTGACGTTCAGGGAGACTTTTTGTGTGGGTGGTAAAATATATATAAAATTGACCATCTTACCTATCTTTAAGTGTCCAGTTCAGTGACAAGTACCTTCACATTGTTGTGCAACCATCACCACCATCCATCTCCAGAACTTTTTCATCTTCCCAAACTGAATAAAACCCTGTCCCCATTATACTCTAATTCTTCACTCCCATCTCCCTCTAACACCTGCAACTCCCATTCTACTTTCTGTCTCTATGAACTCAACTCCTCTAGAGACCTCATACTAGTAGAATCAAGGGTATTTGTCTTTCTGTGCCTGGCTTATTTCACTAAGCATGATGCCCCAAGGATTCATCCATGTTGTAGCATGTCGAGATTTCCTTCCCTTTATTTTTTTTTTTTTGAGACAGAGCCTCAAGCTGTCACCCTGGGTAGAGTGCCAAGGCATCACAGCTCACAGCAACCTCCAACTCCTGGGCTCAAGCGATTCTCTTGTCTCTGCCTCCCAAGTAGCTGGGACTACAGGTGCCCACCATAATGCCTGGCCATTTTTTTTGGTTGCAACCGTCACTGTTGTTTGGCAGGCCCTGGCTGGATGAAACCCCCCCAGCTCAGGTGTACGTGGCTGGCTCCGAGCCTTTTTTGTTTTTTTTTTTTTTTTGAGGCAGAGTCTCAAGCTGTCACCCTGGATAGAGAGCTGTGACATCACAGCTCACAGCAACCTCAAAGTCTTGGGCTTAAGCGATTCTCTTGCCTCAGCCTCCCAAGTAGCTGAAACTACAGGTGCCTGCCACAACACCCGGCTATTTTTTGACTGTAGTTGTCATTGTTGTTTGGCAGGCCTGGGCTGGACTCAAACCCGCCAGCTCCAGTGTATATGGCTGGTGCCCTAGCCACTCAGCTACAGGCACCAAGCCAGATTTCCTTCCTTTTAAAGGCCGAATAACATTCCATTGTATAGCTCAGTGCCTGTGGCTCAACGGCTAAGGCGCCAGCCACATAGACCTGAGCTGGTGGGTTCGAATCTAGCCTGGGCCTGCCAAACAACAATGATGGCTGCAACCAAAAAATGGCCGGGCGTTGTGGTGGGCGCCTATAGTCCCAGCTACTTGGGAGGCGGAGGCAAGAGACTCATTTGAGCCCAGGAACTGGAGGTTGCTGTGAGCTGTGATGCCACGGCACTCTACCCAGGGTGACAGCTTGAGGTTCTGTCTCAAAAAAAAAAAAAAAAATTCCATCGTATGTATATAGCAGTTTGCCTGCCTGTCCATCCACAGACTGCTGCCTATATTGCTTCACTCTCTTAGCTATTGCAAAATGATGCTACTAGGAACACAGGTGGATAAATATCCATTCAAGTCCCTGCTAACCTGCTTATATGCACAGTTGATGTGGGAAATATTTGCTCTGCTTATTTTTAGTAAGCCTATGAATTTGTATTTAAGTTTCCTTACCTGAGTATCATTGTCTTTTCATATGAATTTTTTTTTTTTTTGTAGAAACAGAGTCTCACTTTTTCACCCTCGGTAGAGTGCAGTGGTATCACACAGCTCACAGCAACCTCCAACTCCTGGGCTTAGGCGATTCTTTTGCCTCAGCCTCCCTAGTAGCTGGGACTACAGGCGCCCGCCACAAGACCCAGCTATTTTTTTGTTTTTTGCAGTTCGGCCGAGGCCGGGTTTGAACCCACCACCTTCAGTATATGGGGCCAGTGCCCTACTCGATGAGCCACAGGTGCCGCCCTTCATATGAATTTCTCGATGCTCTGGGCTTACATCCACTGTGCAAAGTTAACTTACTTTAACATATCTTTAAACTGTTCATTTTGTGCTTCAAATGGTGCCTTCTAGTTCTTATGGGTATTGCTGAATATTGATGACTTAATAGATTTTGTTTTTATCTTTTTTTTTTTTGAGACAGAGCCTCGAGCTGTCACCCTGGATAGAGTGCTGTGGCATCACAGCTCACAGCAACCTCCAATTTCTGGGCTCAAGCAAGTCTCCTGCCTCTGCCTCCCAAGTAGCTGGGACTACAGGCGCCCGCCACAGTGCCCAGCCATTTTTTGGTTGCAGCCATCATTGTTGTTTGGCGGGCCGGACTGGATTCGAACCCGCCAACTCAGGTGTACATGGCTGGCGCCTTAGCCCGTTGAGCCACAGGTGCCGAGCCTGGTTTTATCTTTTGAGTTTATTAATCACTAATGTATACTAGCTAAGATGACTTTTTCTCTTGTTTTTAATCTTGTAAGGATTTGTATCTTTTTACTCACAAATAAATAATGCTTTTAAATGACTTTAATGTTCGATGTGGAATATTATACATAATGGGCAATTCATAATTTCATATTTTGAAAGAGAATGAACACTTCCAGAAGAAAGTACTCAGAGGCTGCTAAGAATTTCTTAATAAAGATTTAGACTTATCTCCTTTCCTTTAGGATAGGGAAAAACAGTTTAAAAGGATTTTCTTTCTTTTTTTTTTTTGTAGAGACAGAGTCTCACTTTATCACCCTTGGTAGAATGCCGTAGCATCACACAGCTCACAGCAACCTCCAACTCCTGGGCTTAGGCGATTCTCTTGCTTCAGCCTCCCGAGTAGCTGGGATTACAGGCGCCTGCCACAACGCCCGGCTAAGAATTTTCTTATTTTTGAGTGTCTCAAGTCAACAGGTGTGTCTGGTTTTAAAAAATGACTCTAGGTTCATTCCTAGCATTTTACATTTAAAAAGAATTATAATAAAGATAATTTTTTTTTTTGAAACAAAGTCTCACTCTGTTGCCCTAGGTAGCTTGCTCAAGATGTCATAATTCAAAGCAAACTCAAACTCTTGGGTTCAAGTGATCCTCTTGTCTCAGCCTCCCAAATAGCTCAGACTACAGGTGCCAGCCACAATGCTCAGCTAGTTTTTCTGTCTTTAGTTTCTCTATGTTTAGCAGAGAAGGGGTCTCACTCTTGCTCAGGCTGGTCTCAAACTCATGAGCTCAAGTGATCCACCTACCTTGGAACCCACCCACCTCTGAAAGTGCTAAGATTATAGGCATGAGCCACTGTGCCTGGCCAATAAAGATAATTTTCTCTAATGGCAGAAATGTTTTAGAGCCAGGTGTGCCTGATTATCCCATCTTCCGCAATTTTTTTTTTTTACCACCAGCAAAATTGTTAACGAGAATCGTGTTCACCTGAAAAATGTTTTAGTTTTCCTAATTATAATCTTTGTCACTAAACAATAAAAGAAACTGCTTGGAGTTCACACGTGAAATCAATCAACTGATATTTCTGAAAATGGACATAACACAGGGTGAGGCTTTCAAAAAAAAACATCCTTAAAAAGTCTGATTTATTTTACTCTGGTGATAGGGATCAGAGGATCAAAGTGCTTTGACAGCCTTGGCAAGTGGGCCAAAGAGGAGTCCCCTTAAAATTGCAGCCTGGAGCCTTCAGCGTGGGACATTTTCTTTTGGCCAGGGCTGGGTTTTCAACTCGCCACCTCCAAGCATATGGGGCTGGCGCCCTACTCCACTGAGCCACAGGCACCACCATCACCATGGGACATTGTTACCAAAGGGAGCGCTGGGGTAACGCGAAGAGAGACTGACAGGGCCATGCAGGGTGACCCAGAAACCAGCGCAGGTGGACAGACGCCGATCAGTTTCTGCCATCCCCGGCGCCCCCTATTCCAGGGCTTCCCGTCTGCGAAACTTCACTTTCTTGAAAAGTTCAAATTGAGGGATTCCCAAACTAAGTCCGCAGTAAAGCGAGGGGCTCCGGGTGTGGCTTCCGGGGAGCAGAGTCCCTGAGAGTTGGGAGGGGGCCGTGTTGAGGGCTGGGGGGCGAGTTTGGGGCAGGCTGAGCCCACGGGGACAGCAGCAGGCGGGCGCGTGGCAAGCGCCACTCTGCAAACAGCCGAGCAGCCGGAGTCAGGACCGCGACCGCAGTGGGAAAGGGTTTCCCGCGGACGTCCGCACTCACCTGCGCTCTCACGCACTCCCGCGCCGCCCAGGTGCCGCACCTCGACCCCAGCCGGAGCTCACGTCCGCACAGCAGGCGGGAGGGGCGCACCGCCCGCCCGCAGTCGCCCGGCCCCCAAAGCCCTAAGGCCCGCAGCCCCACGCCCGGCGCAAACCGCGGGGGCGGGAGCGAGGGGCCAGACAAAGAGTTCTAATATAGATCCCTCAGGGCAAAGCCGGGCTTCCGAGAGGAGAAACCGTCCCTAAATTGTGACAGGTTAGGGCTTCTCCTATTGGTACAACTGAGAAAAGACTTCCCCACCCGAACGCTTTGATGGGAAGACGCCCCCCCTACCTTGCCACAGCTCCAGGTGCCGAGGTCTCCGAGGCTGGGCTAGCGGCCGGCGACAGCACCGCGCTCCGGGTCCCGCCCCTCGACAACCCCGCCCCCGCCCAGACAGCCCTGCTTTGATAGGCTTCCCCTAGGTGGTCCCGCCCCGCCGGCTCCAGGCCCCGCCCCCGTGGAGCCCCGCCTCTGCCGGCTCTAAGTCCTGCCCCCCGACGGCCTCGCCCCTGGGTCGCGGCCGCCGCAGGGCTCTTAGAGCCCGGTGCATTGTGGGCCGCCGCGGCCCTACGCCGAGCCTGCGCTGACCCCTGGCGGGCGCAGCTCCGAAAGCGCCGCGACCCTCAGGGCCGCTGGCATCAGCGAGTGTTGATTAAATAGCTCCCCCTTCTCAGTAAAATATGAAAATAAGCTGACTGCTTAAAAAGGGCTTGGGGCTACACCCCTCGTAGTGACATAAGCAAAAGCTACAGCAACTTTAAGACTAGGGGAAGATTTGAAGCTAGGGGAAATAATTTAAAGTGATTTGACGTCAAGGTCAAGGAGAAAGTTGGACAAGAAGCTCTTGGGTGAAAATGCACAAGCGCAGCATCTGCGTAGAGAGTGGAGTACTATGGAACAGGGACCGGGAAACTGTGCAATCCAGGGCTCTGCTGTTCTGGACACGTGCTCCAGGAATTAGTTTAAATGGGGTTAAAAAGTCAATTACACAAAGATAGTCTCTTTAAAATTGGAAACTAACAAATGGCTAATAATGGGTGAAAGGCAACTGGGCAGTGGCTCACACCAATGTAATCCCAGCACTTTGAGAGGTCAAGGAGTGAGGATCATTGGGCCCAGGAGTTGGAGAACAGCCTGGGCAACATAGTGATACCCTGTTGCTGAAAAATAATTTTGTTTTAATTAGGCAGGCGTGGTGATGTATGCCTGCAGTCTCAGCTACTTGGGAGGCTGAGGCAGGAGGATCACTGGAGCCCAGGAGTTCTAGGCTGCAGTGAGCTATGTGATTATGGCTCTGTTCTGCT
The DNA here is from genome assembly GCA_963574655.1 of Perodicticus potto. Taxonomy (NCBI): domain Eukaryota; kingdom Metazoa; phylum Chordata; class Mammalia; order Primates; family Lorisidae; genus Perodicticus; species Perodicticus potto. The sequence continues at coordinate 39,810 of CAUYRH010031037.1, forward strand.
TACCTAAGTGACGGCAAGACCGTCTGTCTTTAAAAAAGAGAGAGAGACAGAGAGAGACCCTGTGAAACCCTGTGGCTCAGTGAGTAGACTGCCGGCCCCATTTACCGAGGGTGGCGGGTTCAAACCCAGCCCCCGCCAAACTGCAACAAAAAGATAGCCAGACGTTGTGGCGGGCGCCTGTAGTCCCAGCAACTCGGGAGGCTGAGGCGAGAGAATCGCCTAAGCCCAGGAGTTGGAGGTTGCTGTGAGCTGTGTAACGCCACGGCACTCTACCAAGGGCGATAAAGTGAGATTCTGTCTCTACAAAAAAAAAAAAAAAGAGGTTGGCTCGGCGCCTGTGGCTCAGGCTGCTAAGGCGCCAGCCACATACACCTGAGCTGGTGGGTTCGAATCCAGCCCGGGCCGCCAAACAACAATGACGTCTATAACCAAAAAATGGCCGGGCGTTGTGGTGGGCGCCTGTAGTCCCAGCTACTTGGGAGGCGAAGGCAGGAGACTCGCTTGAGCCCAGGAGTTGGAGGTTGCTGTGAGCTGTGATGCCACAGCACTCTATCCAGGGTGACAGCTTGAGGCTCTGTCTCAAATAATAATAATAATAATAATAAATATTTCAATTAGAATGTGAACATTTTGACTATGTAAAGGTATTTCTATCAAGAAGAGAGAACACAGAAAGCACATAGGCAGCGATTCCAACTATGTACAATGTACATGCTGCAAACTTTAAAAGAAACTTCAGAGCCGTGTACTTCAGACTTCAATGTGTCTTAAGGCTCTTTTATTTTTATTAAATAACTTTTTTAATGTTTCTAAGTTGTTGACACTAGTTCTCATTTTGGATGGCATGGAAAAAATTGTTTTCCCTCACTCTACAACTTTTTCCTTTCTGACTTTTAGCACCTTTCTGGCTTTTCCAGTTGCTCCCCAGATGTGAATGAGATGAAATATCATAAAGATGAAGCCCAGACAGTATATCTGATGTGTCGGGGGGGGCAGCATCTCCTGCCTTTGAACTTCAGGAACATGGACAGACAGGACATGGGTTGACATTTATGGCAAACAGGATCCCTATTTTTGGAAGGCACGCAATCCCTCCTCACTCAGCTCTAATTTAAGAGTTTGATAAGAGCCAGTAGAATATCTTCTTGAACTGGGCCACCTTTCCCATTAGCCTGACCCCTGGGTGAGAAAGTTTAAAAACCCAGCACTGCCCCTGACTTCTAAGGTGATGGGAACCCAGAAAATCTCAGAGAATGAAGCCCTGCCTAACACTTCAGGATCAATTGAATCCGAGGCCCCATCAGTGTTGTACTCATAAAAATGACAGCTGGCTCTCCAAAAAGAAAAGCTCCGATCTGTGGTGTTTGCAGACATCCATGCTGTAAATACTTCCACCTTGTATGATTTCAAGCTACCAACAAGAGGTCACTGAACACAGAGTCCAGCACTCAGACAGCCAGGGTGACTGAGTAACAGGTTCTCAAGGCGGGAGGCTGTAGGCAGGAGCCACATGCCAGGAATCTTTCATCTTAGCTACAGTTTTACTATTATTAAACACTTTTTTTTACCATCTTTTTTATTACAATAAAATGTACATAACATAAAATTTGCCATTTTGACCTCCCAGAATGCTGGGATTATAGGCATGAACCACTGCGCCTGGCCTTATCCATTTATCTTTTGAGGGACACTGGGTTGTTCCTAACTTTTGGCTATTGCAAATAATGCTGCCTTGAGCATTAGTGTACACCTGAACATATGTTTCCCCTTCTACCATAGACCTGACTAACTTCTATTTATCTCTCAGAACCCTTCCTAAGTAGAAAGTGGTGAACAGAAGCCCAAACCCAAACCTTCTGGCTGGGTCTAGAGAAGATTCCAAGCTGTCCCCTGACTCGCAGGCTTTCCCACTGAAGCTGTTATATTGAAGCTGGGACGACTGAAGGCAGCAGAGCTGAAGAGCCTCACCAGCAGGCTCCAGTAATCCCAGAGCTAGGTGTTGGGCTGCATTTAAACTTTATAACCATCCACATGCAGCCATTCTCAGGAGTAACAGTGTAAAGGTTGCTGTATGGGGGTGTGTGTAAACTGGCTGCTGGGAAAAGAGTGGGAAAGAACCTGAGATCTATGGGTAGAAGAAAGATTGGAATAAGCAGGTGGCAAAGAAACAGACAGGAGCTGCTGGTTGCCGTTTAAACATGTGGCAGAGCTTTAGTGATGCTCCCAAGTCACTACATGATAATAAGTGTGGTTCAGTAAAGACGAAGGGGAATAGCAGGATGACAGCCTGCAACTTTACTTCATGTGTTTTTACATAACCATAAATAATATAGCATAGTGAATATAAACCAGAACTCAACTGAACATAGATAGATAAATGCCATGGTCGAATCTGAATTGGGTCAAAACCAACTCATTGCTATTAATCTGTCTCCTGAGAAATAGTCGCTGAAAGCCTCTGATTCTCTCTGCCTCGCACCAAAGCATTGAGGCCTCACGCTGAGTTTTGGGGTTTTTTTTTGTTTTTGTTTGTTTGTTTGTTTTGTTTTTCAGTTTTTGGCCAGTGCTGGGTTTGAACCCACCACCTCCAGCATATGGAGCTGGCGCCCTACTCCTTTGAGCCACAGGTGCCACCCTCACGCTGAGTTTTGTCTGCATTTCCTAGGAAGTTGTAAGATGTTCCAATTTGTAGTCTCAGAAATCCCTCCACGACCCTAGTCATGGGCTATCTCCAAGGAAAATTGGGAAGTAAGCTGCCAGCATTTTCTTTCTGTGGCTTTGCCTTCCAGGCACAGGTGTTAGCAACAGGTATGAATCATTCATGGTGGAATTTTAGGCATGAGTTGGGCGTGGCAATCTTGCAGACACTCCCCAGATCACACCATAGGGACACACTGCATAGTTGGCTGAAAAGCCAGTCCTGCCTGGACAAATCCTCCCATGACTGAGACACTCTTATAGGAACTGGGTTACCTGGAGTTGAGTGTGACAAGGTACACCGTTCTACCTCGATGCAGACTAAGGAAAGAGGGTTTGAGATCATAAAAGAGAATGTGGCTGTAAGAACGAAGCAAATAGGGGCCAGGCACAGTGGCTCAGGACTATAATCCCAGCACTTTGGGAGGCTGAGGCCAGAGGATTGTTTAAGACCAGGAGTCTGAGACCAGCCTGAGCAACACAGTGAGACCCTGTCTCTACAAAAAAATTTTAAAAATCAGTTGGATGTGGTGGCATGCACCTGTAGTCCCAGCTACTCAGGAGGCTGAGACTGGAGGATCACTTGAGCCCGGGAGTTTGAGGTTGCAGTGAGCTACGATAATGCCACTGGACTCTAGCCTCAGCAACAGAGCGAAACCTTGTCTCAAAAACTAAAAATTTTTTAAAAGAAGAAACCAAATAGCAGTTTCAGGGAATAAGCCTCCAAATTAAATTTGCACAGCTAGGTCCAAAGTAGCAAGTTCCAGTGCACTAGGTATTATGGTCACCAGACCCTGGGGCTCCTCTGGATTCCTGACTCACTCCCCACATCCAAATCCACACTCAGTGCTCAGCTTGTAAGCCCCCAGGCGATACCAAGGCTGGGCAAAGGTCCCAAAGAGCACAGATTTTGGCTTTTACCTCCAACTACCTCTCCTTTCTCTTTTTTTTGGGGGGGGGGGGCTTCCCATCTTCCTGCCTCAATTACTGACTCAGTCTCTCACAACTCTCCAATTTCCTTACACATAAAATTATCTTTATTTTTGCAGTTTTTGGCCGGGGCTGGGTTTGAACCCACCACCTCTGGCATATGGGGCCAGTGCCCTACTCCTTTGAGCCACAGGTGCCGCCCACACATAAAATTATCTTTACCTATTTAATAAAAGTATCTTATATGCTAATTCATAATATATTCATGTATAAATGACAGAAAATAGCTTAGCCATATTGCCCTTCACGAGAGCCCAGTAGTCACATTTTCCACAGTAATAATTTTACCAATGATACTTTTTTTTTTTTTTAGACAGAGTCTTACTCTGTCACCCTGGGTACAGTGTCATGGTGTCACAACTCACAGCAACCTCAAACTCCTCTTGCCTCAGCCTCCTAAATAGCTGGGATGACAGGCATGTGCCGTCACACCTGGCTAGGTTTTCTACTTTTAATAGAGATGGGGTCTCAGTCCTGCTCAGGCTGATCTCCAATTCCTGAACTCCAGCAGTCTACCTGCCTCAGCCTTCCAAAATGCTAGAATTACAGGTGTGAGCCTCCCTGCCCAACACCAGCGATACATTTGATATAATACTTTTTTTTTTAAGTCTAAGCATTGCAGAAAGATATGCTAACTCCAATCAAAAGGAAGCTGGAGCCTTGCACAGCGGCTAGGACACGGGCCACATACCCCAGGGCTGGTGGGTTCCAACCTGGCCCAGAACCCGGCCCAAGCTTGTCAAACAACAATGACAACTACAATAAAAAAAAAATAGCCGGGTGTTGTGGTGGGCGCCTGTAGTCCTAGATACTTGGGAGGCTGAGGGAAGAGAATCGCTTAAGCCCATGAGTTTGAGGTTGCTGTGAGCTGTGATGCCACAGCACTCTACCCAGGGTGACATAGTGAGACTCTGTCTCAAAAAAAAAAAAAGCTAGAATAGCTATATTAATTTCAGACAAAACAAACAGTAGAGAAAGGAAATTAACAGGGATAAAGAGGGGTACTACATAATGATAAAGGGGTATCCAGGAAGATATAATGATCCTCAATGCAGCCTCAAAACACACAAGGCAAGGCCAGGTACAACAGCAGGTGGCTGTACTTAGAGGTTGAGCAGGAAGATCGCTTAACCCAGCAGTTTGAAGCCAGCCTGGGTAATATAGCAAGACCCCATTTCTAAAAAAAAAAACATAAGAGGTAAACACTGGCAGGGAGGACTGCAAGGAGAAATAGATGAGTCCACTATTCAGAAACGGACAGAGCCAGCAGGCAGAAAATCAGTAGGACTCAGCTGCACTCAGCGGCACCATCAGTCGACTGAACTCGATTGACATCTATAGACGACGTCATCTGACAACACAGATTACACATTCTTCTAAAGCTCATGGGGGGCATGCACCAGGAGAGGCCGGGCGTTGTGGTGGGCGCCTGTAGTCCCAGCTACTCGGGAGGCTGAGGCAAGAGAATCGCCTAAGCCCAGGAGTTAGAGGTTGCTGTGAGCTGTGACTCCACAGCACTCCACCAGAGGGCAATAAAGTGAGACTCTGTCCCTACAAAAAAAAAAAAAAAAAATAGTTACTAACTTCCAAAACAGAAAGCACCAGGCTCAGATGGTTTCACTGACAACCATCTAACAAACATTGAAGGGAGAAATGATATTGATTCTATACAATCTCTTTCGGAAAACAGAATCACAGGGAATACTCCGTAATTCATTCATGAAGACAGCAGTACCCTAATACCAAAACCAGAGACATTATCAGAAAGAAACACTATGGACCAGTATCTCTCATGAACATAGATGCAAAAATCTTCAACAAATTATTAGCAATTTGAATACAATGTGTAAAAAGAATTATAAGGTCAGGCATGGTGGTTCATGCTTGTAATCACAGTACTTTGGGAGGCTGAAGCAAGAGGATTACCTCAGCCCAGGATTTCAAGGCTATCGTAAACTATGATTAGACCACTACACTCCAGCCTTGGCAGTAGAGTAAGACTCCATCTTTAATTAATAAACAAATGAATGAATAAATGAATAATGAATCAATAGAACTATATACCAAGATCAAGCGAGATTTATTCCAGGTTTGCAAGGCTAGTTCAACATTCAAAAGTCAATTCATGTAATTCATCAATAAGCTAAAGAAGAAAAATCATATGATCATATCAATAGGTGCAGAAAAAGCATTTAAAATTCAACACCCAGCTCAGTGCCTGTAGCTCACCTAGTAGGGCGCCACCCACATATACCAGAGCTGGCAGATTCGAATCCAGTGCAGGCCTGCCAAACAACAATGACAACCTCAACAACAACAAAAAACCAGCCGGGTGTTGTGACGGGCGCTTCTAGTCCCAGCTACTTGGGAGGCTGAGACAAGAAAGTTGCTTAAGCTCAAGAGTTTGAGGTTGCTGTGAGCTGTGATACCACAGCACTCTACTGAGGGTGAGAGCTTGAGACTCTGTCTCAAAAAAAAAAAAATTCAACACTCATGGTAAATAAAATTTATGCTAGGTCTTCTTTTTTTTTGGCCGGGGCTGAGTTTGAACCCGCCACCTCCGGCATATGGGACCAGTGCCCTACTCCTTTGAGCCACAGGCACTACCCTATGCTGGGTCTTTTATAAAAATTGGGAAGATAATAATAAATTTACCTGGGTAAGTAATTCATCAAGAATACTGGAAAGAATACTTTCCTTACTAGAGTTTTAAAACATGTTATAAATGGGCTGAGTGTGGCAGCTCGCACCTGTAATCCTAGCACCCTGGAATGCCTAGGCAGGTGGACTGCCTGAGCTCAGGAGTTCAAGACTAGCCTGAGCAAGAGTGAGACTCTGTCTGTACTTAAAAAAAATTTTTTTTTAAACTAGCTGATGTCAGGGTGGGCACCTATAATCCCAGCTACTTGGGAGGCTGAGGCAAGAGGATTGCTCAACTCCAAGAGGTTGCTGTGAGCTATGATGCCACAACGTTCTACCCAGGTCAACAGAGTGAGACTCTATCTCAAAAAAAAAAAAATGTTATAAATAGACAACCATCAAAAGGAAGATGAAAACCCCCAAATAATGTTTGCACTGAAATAGCTTTTGACCAAAGCATGACACCCTTATACCGTGCTGCTTTCCCTCTCTGCCATCAGAATGCTCATCTGGATCCAGGCAGGCAAAGCTCAATAAAGAAAGAGCCTCTGCCCTTTGCTGATGGCAGAGTCTAAAGGAAGTGAAGTCCTGGGAGTTGACACCTCTGCTCTTGCAGGGGAGCCCAGAGGGCAAGGTCTAGCTAGGGTGACTGTGGCAGGTGGCAGCAGCTGGAACCAGACACACTCAGCTCTGTATTTAACCCTGGGTCCCTTTTGACATTCCTCCTGCAAACTCGGTCAGCAAAACACAAGAAGTATTTCCCAGAGAGGAAGAAAGGAAAGAGCTGTAGGCAACGGGAACAAAGAGTCTGTAGAGTCCTTTATACTCCCCAGGGGCCTTTCACCCCTGGGTTTGCAGCATCAGGGCAACAAATCCCTCTATGCCAGATGCTCCAAGGGCAAGGTCATTTCCCCTCTCGCCCTGAGCGGTGGAAATCTTGCCCTAGCTAAAGCATTTCAGTTACAGTATAAGTCAAAACCCTCACTTAGAAAACTGAACAATAAACACACTCAAATGCATTCAGAATCCAGACTATTATAGCTGAACAAGCTATAATATCAATTTTTTAATGTCCTATTTAATAACGAAGAAATCGGCTCGGCACATGTGGCTCAAGAGGCTAAGGCGCCAGCCATGTACACCTGAGCTGGTGGGTTCGAATCCAGCCTGGGCCCGCCAAACAACAATGACGGCTGCAACCAAAAAATAGCCGGGCGTTGTGGCGGGCGCCTGTAGTCCCAGCTACTTGGGAGGCAGAGGCAGGAGACTCGCTTGAGCCCAGGAGTTGGAGGTTGCTGTGAGCTGTGATGCCCCAACACTCTATCCAGGGTGACAGCTTGAGGCTCTGTCTCAAAAAAACAAACAAACAAACAAAAAAAGACAAAAATATGTACCATATCAAATTTTCCTCCTGCTAAAAGCTTCCCCCTGATTTCCCTTTGTACTTAGAAAGTTTTCCAAACTCTTCTCTGAGTCACAAAGCCTCTATGTTCTGGCCCCGGACTCTTTCTAACCCTTATCATTCATTCCCACTTTCTGTTCACTCTCTGTGCTCTGGACAAACAGCCCTTATTTCTGTTCTTCAAATACCCCAACTTCGATCCTGCCTGGGGGGCCTTTGCACTAACCATGCCTTGGCCTGAAAGGCTTTTCCCCCAGACCTTCACACAGTGGCCTCCTTCAGAACTCAGCTTAATGTCAGCGTCTCAGATCACCCCAATATAAGAAACCACCCATTCACTCTTGTGTCACTTTATTTTATTTTGTATCCTTCTTATTATTTTTGAGACAGGGTCTCCGTCTGTTGCCCAGGAAGTACTACAGTACTATGGCATCAGTCTGTCTCACGGCAACCTCAAACTCCTGGGCTCAAGCAATCCTCCTGCCTCAGCCTCTCGAGAAGCTGGCATTACAGGCGCTGCCACAACACTCTGCCAATTTTTCTATTTTTAGTAGAAACGGGGGCCTTGCTCTTGCTCAGGCTGGTCTTTAAGTCCTGAGCTCAACTGATTCTCCCCCTTGTCCTCCCAGAGTGCAAGGATTATAGGCATGAGCCACTGCGCCCGGCCTATTTTAATTCTCACTGTAGCTTTGATTGTTTTTTGATCATTTTTCTTGTTTTTTTTTTTTTTTGAGACAGAGCCTCAAGCTGTCACCCTGAATAGAGTGTTGTGGCATCACAGCTCACAGCAACCTCCAATTCTTTGGCTCAAGCGAGTCTCCTGCCTCCGCCTCCCAAGTAGCTGGGACTACAGGCACCCGCCACAACGCCCGGCCATTTTTTGGTTGCAGCCGTCATTGTTGTTTGGCAGGCCCGGGCTGGATTTGAACCTGCCAGCTCAGGTGTACGTGGCTGGTGCCTTAGCCCGTTGAGCCACAGGCGCCGAGCCCATTTTCTTGTTTATTGCTTTGCTCACTGTCTATGGTACTCTACTAGAAGAAAAGGTCTATGAGACGGTGGGATCATATCATCTTGTTTATGCTATCGTAGTCCCCGGAAACTGTTTGGCACATAATCAGCACTCCATAAGTATGTTGACAAGGTAGAGGAAAGAATGAATTCTAAACCTCTAAAAACTAGTAGTGAGCCAGAGAGCATTGTCTTGGGAGAGTGTTCATTTTAACCGAACCCACATGGTCTCACAAACAGTTGCCTAAATCCAGAAGCTCAGCAGGCAGCCACAGACGTGTGGGCAAGTTCCGCATGGTTCCCTAAGGATTTCGCTGGGCTGGACAGCTAAACGCCTTTTTAGCGGGAAGAAATGCACTTCTCTGTGTTTTTGGTAAGGAGACCAGTTCAGTGCCCTATTTGAAGACTGTTACATTGTGTTCCAAATGCTCTGTTCTATGGAAGGGCCATGGTCTCTTATCCAAGACATTTGGTATGGAAGTGACCACCTCAAGCCCTCAGTGAAGAAGGATCAGTTTGCCTAAAGCAAATGTAAAACTTTCTTTTTTTCTTTTTTGAGGCAGAGTCTCACTATGTCGCCCTCAGTAGAGTGCTATGCTGTCACAGCTCACAGCAACCTCAGACTCTTGGGCTCAAGTGATCCTCTTGCCTCAGCCTCCCAAGTAGCTGGAACTATAGGTGCCTGCCATGATTCCTGCCTGTTTTTAGAGATGGGGTCTTGCTCTGGCTCAGGCTGGTCACAAACCTGTGAGCTCAGGCAATCCCACCCGCCTTGGCCTCCTCAGTGCTAGGATTACAGCGCCCGCCTCTCAAAACTTTTTATTTCCTTATTCTCACTCCAGGTCTCGCGCTTGTATACTTCTTGCTTTTACTTGTGCTTCTTCCCCCACCGCCACTTGCCACCTATTGAAATCCTATTTCCTCATCTTTAGGGTAAGCCAAAACGCTGCAGCTTCTGAGAAACTCTGATCTCTTACTGTCGAGATTGGTCACTGCTTCCCCAGATTCCATTTAGAGATTTTGTGTATATGCCCATTATAGTACTTATTTCATTTTACCTTAATCAGAGGGTGCCAAAAAGAAGGTATGCGCATTTTAAGAAAGAAAGAAACCATATTAAAATTGTAAATACTCAATACAAACCGATCACATGTTATCATGGATATTGTATCTTGTATCTCTTGTAATAACACAAGTCAATTGTGACTTGAAATTACAATATACAAGATAACAAATAGTATCAGTATATAATGAGTATTACTATTTTTTTTTTTGAGACAGAGTCTCACCCTGTCACCCTGAGTAGAGTGCTGCAGTGTCATTATAATTCCCAGCAACCTCAAACTTTTGGGCTTAAGCAATCCTTCTTGCCTCAGCCTCTTAAATCTGCTGGGACTACAGGCACCTGCCACAACACCCAGCCAGCTCCTCCGTTTGTAGTAGAGACAGGGTCTGGCTCTTGTCCAGGCTGCTCTCGAACTCTTGAGCTCAAGCAATCCACCTGCTTGGGCCTCCCAGAGTGCTCAGATCACAGGCGTGAGCCACTGTACCTGGCCAAGTATTACAGTTTTAATATAGGTGTTTCCTTTTTAAAATGTATATACCTTTTTTAGCCTCCTCTGCATAATTACAGTAGAACCTCGTTGACCACCTCCCTCGACTGACCACCTCCTTAAGTTGACTATCTTTTCATAGACCAGACATGTACCACGTGTACGTATCAGCATGTACTTTTTCCCCCCGGGACTCTGAGTTGCAGTTTTCTCTGGACCATCTTCTTTGCTTTTGTCCTGGATACCTGGAGTTTCCAACACAGAATTTCACCTTCAGGGCGGTGCCAGTGGCTCAGTAGATAGGGTGCGGGCCCCATATACTGAGAGTGGCGGGTTCAAACCCAGCCCAAGTCGAACTGCAAAAAAAAAAAAAATTTCCACCTTCAATACTGTCATATTCATGTTTGTTTGAAAGGCTTTGAGAACTAAGACACATTCTTGCCTAAGATTCTTTTCAATTATTTTTCTTTCTCTTCTTGACCATGACAGAGGCCAATGGGAACACTTCCTAGGATAATTCACCTTTTCACTCCAGTTGAAAATTAATCTCTAAATATATCTCAAGATGCAAAAGTTTCAGATTTTTTAAATACTACCACAGCAGCATTATGCCAACAGAAATACCAGTATCTCTACTATGAAAAATAACACAACACACTGGAATTATTAATATGCCAACACATTAGAACAACACGAAGTGTTTTGGGATTTCGATCTGTGCTCTTGAACGTCAGAGATGTGCTCCATGTAACTGTTGAGGTAAGTCATGAAGAGTCTCATATTGCTCCGGAGACACAGTCATTTTCTCCCTTGTGTCCGGCCCTCTGAAGCCACCTGTCCCCGGAAAGCCCAGCAGCCTGCTCAGAACCAATCCTGTGTGCGACTGTCCTCCCGCAAGCCGTGTGCAATCTAGACGGTGCCACTAGGGGGAGCCGTCACGCTCCAGACGCCCAGCCAGACCAACCTCGGCAGGGACTCATCACCGCTCTGGGTTCACACGCAAAATGAATTGGCCCAGGCCACTCGACAGTAGCCAAAGACTACCCCACATAAAAAATACTTTTAGAGAAAAATATCCAAATAAGTGCCTTAAAATGTTTTTGTATAGAGATAGAGTCTTGCTCTGTTGCTCAGGCTGAAATGCAGTGGCATCATCATAGCTCCCAGCAACTTCAAACTCCCCGGCTCACGGGATCCTCCTTCCTCAGGCTCCAGAGCAGCTGGGACAACAGGTGCATGCCACTCTGCCTGGTCGATTGTTGTAAAAAATATTTTTGTAGAGATAGGGTCTTGCTGCGTTGGTCAGGCTGGAGCGAACTGGCTATTCACAGGTGTAATTGAAGCTTACTGCAGCCTCGAACTCAACTGCTGGGCTCAAGCCATCCTCCTGCCTCAGCCTCACAAGTAGCTGGGACTACAGGTGAGCACCGCCACGCCCGGCCATAGCAGACATTTTTAAATCAATAGAATGTCAGCTCGGAAGTTGTCCAGAGGGCAGTAAGACTTCTGGGTGACATGGGTAGACAGCAGGAACAAAGGCTTCCCTCCCTTCCAAGACCTGTAGGTGATAGGAATAGGGGGCAGAAGAAAGGAAACCGCCCTCTTTTGGTGGAAGGAGAACGCTTCCTTTTTGCACTTCTGTATGGTGTGGTCATATGATTAAGAAAGTGGCTATTCGGGCGGCGCCTGTAGCTCAGGCTGCAGTGGGTAGGGCGCCAACCACATACACCAAGGCTGTGTGTTCGAACCCGGCCTGGGCCAGCTAAACAACAATGACAGCTGCATCAAAAAAATAGCCAGGCATTGTGGCAGGCACCTGTAGTCCTAGCTACTTGGGAGGCTGAGGCAAGAAAATTGCTTAAGCCCAAGAGTTTGAGGTTGCCGTTGAGCTGTGACACCATGTCTATTGAGGACGACATAGTAAGACTCTGTCTCAAAAAAAAAAAAAAAAAGAAAAGAAAAGAAAAGAAAGTGGCTATTCATAGTGAAGCCCTCAATCTAAAGCATCTCTTCTTTTTGAGACAGAGTCTCACTTTGTTGCCCCTCGGTAGAGTGCTGTGGCGTCACAGCTCACAGCAACCTCAGATTATTGGGCTCACACAACAGTCCCGTCAATAATAGTCCTGTCACAACACCTAGCTATTTTTAAAGATGGGGTCTCGGCTCGGCGCCTGTGGCTCAACGGGCTAAGGTGCCAGCCACATACACCTGAGCTGGCGGGTTCGAATCCAGCCTGGGCCAGCCAAACAACAATGACAGCTGCAACCAAAAAATGGCCGGGTGTTGTGGCGGGCGCCTATAGTCCCAGCGACTTGGGAGGCGGAGGCAAGAGACTCGCTTGAGCCCAGGAATTGGAGGTTGCTGTGAGCTGTGATGCCACAGCACTCTATTCAGGGTGACAGCTTGAGGCTCTGTCTCAAAAAAAAAAAAA
>CAUYRH010031039.1:0-19733 GCA_963574655.1 Perodicticus potto
GTGGTGGGCGCTTGTAGTCCCAGCTACTTGGGAGGCGGAGGCAAGAGACTCACTTGAGCCCAGGAATTGGAGGTTGCTGTGAGCTGTGATGCCACAGCACTCTCTCCAGGGTGACAGCTTGAGGCTCTGTCTCAAAAAAAAAAAAAAAATTTAGTTTTAGGTTCCCTTCCTATAGTCTCTTGGATGATCCCACAATCCAGTAAGCTAAAGAGCTCACAGATACTGCTCCAGCAATACAGTAGGTATCCTGATTAGTCAGTACCCAGTCCAGTCAACCTTCCCCAAAGTCTTATCATACAGATATCACCATCAACTAGAGCAAGTCTGACTTGTATTTGCAACCCCATATCCCAACCTGTCTTGGTAAGCCACCATTTAGCATAGTGTTGACTCATGAACACCAGGCTGCATCTGCACACGTTCCTTTTCCAGACCTGGCTAATGAAGCAGAGGAGTTGATGCCTCTGGCAGTGGTACAAACATTCTGGAAGGCCAATGTCTGCTGCCAGCATATTATACTTTCTGAGGCTACTTATGGAAAATGCAGGCTCCACTGGACTTAGGTTCTTTTTTGTTTCTTTTTGAGATGGGGTCTTGCTCTATTGCCCAGGTTGGAATCATCATAGTTCACTGCAGCCTCTAACTCCTGGACTCAAGCAATCCTCCTGCCTCAGCCCCCCAAGCAGCTAGGACTACAGGCATGTTGCTATGCCTGGCTAATTTTTAAAATTTTTTGTAGAGATGGGGGTCTTGCTACAGGCAGTCCATGGATTACAGGTTCTGTAGGGTTGTTCTTAAGTTGAATTTGTATGTAAGTTGGTACAGGTAATGCAATAACTATGTTATATTACCTCTTATCTGTAATAGCCTCTGTTCATAGTGTGAGGTGTACATCAGCCAGATGTTTGTAACCTGGGGATTTACTGCAATAGCCTCCATTCATAAGTGCGAGTTGTACATAAGTCAGATATTTATAACTCAGGGACTGCCTATATCCCCCATGCTGGTTTTAAACTCTTTGCTTCAAGTGATCCTCCTACTTTGGCTTCCCCAAGTGCTAGGATTACTGGCATGAGCCACTATGCCGGGCCTGGACTTTGGTTCAAAGAGCTAGAATGTCAGGTGGGTGGTGTCTCAGGTACTAACTTGGTACCATGGGTTCTGTAGTCCCTCCAGCAACACAGAAGGGCAATTTGGTCTCAGGAAATATCTGGGTTAGAGATTCTTCCTTTCATTATCCCTGTTGAATTTCACCTCCAATTTAACAGAAGTGGTTAGCTAAACTGGCTGAATACCTGTTATAAGATAAATACAATTACTTTTTAAATAAAAATGGTAGCTAAATACATAGTGCTTACTCTGCCATGCACTGTCCTAAATACTTATTATTCCTCTCATTTTATAGATGAGGAAACTAAGGCAAAGAAAAGTTAATTTAAAACTTAAATGGCAAACCAAGATTTGAACCTAGGCAGTATGACAATAGAGTCCACACTTCTAACTGCTTTGCTAAGCTGCTTCTCATCTGCCTGAAAGATTAGACCTGATCTAAAATGACTTTCTCTTTTTTGTAGAGACAGAGTCTAACTCTATCGCCCTTGGTAGAGTGCCGTGGTGTCACACAGCTCACAGCAACCTCCAACTCCTGGGCTTAGATGATTCTCTTGCCTCAGCCTCCCAAGTAGCTGGGACCACAGGCTATAAAATGACTTTCTAACAAACTATTTCCTTTGACCTGGACAATAGAGTATATAGTAAATGTATAAAAACCTCAGATAATTAAAATGTTATTGCTGTGAGTTCAACAGAATCTGAAAGAACATTCAGCACCATGAACAATATTTTAGATGTCAAGAGCAATTTTCTACTTACTAAGATTACAAAGCATTTCACAAGTATCATTGCAATGGGAAATTCAGTGAAATAGTTTGACATATTTCACTATGTCATATGACATTTCAGACAGGGGTATAACTTACCCAGTGAGAAAGCCATCAACACATACACACAACAAACAATTTTATAACACACATACAGGAATTTAGTTGTTCTGAGGAATAAAAGGGAAAATGATCTTACTTTTTAAATTGTATATTTATATATTAATTTACATAACCAGATGACTGGTAAATTATTTTGGATATCACCCTAAATGAAAAACCAGTATAACTCTAGGTATCACATTACATCTTGATGGTAATAAAAACTCTAAATGTATCTTACTTGTCTTCTGAATCCCAAGGGTTACACAGGCATACCTTCCATATAAACAGAAGAATTTGAAAATTGATGTCTATTTAAAAGGAGGTGGAAAGTGAAAGAAAAGTAGGGTGGATGACAGAAATTTTTGAGACATTGTATCACTTTGTCACTGTAGATAGAGTGCCATTGCCTCATAGCTCATAGCAACCTCAAACTCTTGGGCTCAAGTGATCTCTTGCCTCAGCCTCCTGAGTAGCTGGGACTACAGGCACCTGCCACAATACCCGGCTATTTTAGAGACAAGGTCTCACTCTTGCTGAGGCTGGTCTCAAACTCCTGAGCTCAGGCAATCCACCCACCTCTGCCTCTCAGAGTGCTGAGATTACAGGCGTTAGCAACCACGCCTGGCCCAGAAGGTGGTCATTATCCTCATTTTACAACTGATGAAACCATGGGCAGATTTCCTCCTCATTCAACTCTGTAAAGATCACCTCTATAGCTTGCCAGTTCAGATGCTACAGCTCTTAATTTTTAATTTACTAATGTACATTTCTGAGGCTGTGGCTAATTTGGAACTAGTAGCACACATTACTTAGCGGCAGACAAGCAAATTTACCTAGGACTTTCCTACTGGAAGATTACCTAACTTAAAAAGACCAACAATCATAGCAGGATACTAACCAGGAGAGTGGAGGAGTGGTTAACATTTTGTGAGGTCCAGACCCTTTCAGTCTTAGCTTTAAATTTTACTTTATTTAGTTTTTTTGAGAAAATCCAAGAGGTTTTAAAAGATAAAAGGTATAATTGGCATACAACAGAAGTACACCCACTTAAAGCAAACATTTCAATGAATTTTGACAAATTTATATAATCTTCTACATATTTTTAGGGAATTCATAGACTCTGCAATGCAGCCATGTAACCATCACCACAATCAAGGTACAGATCACCATATTACCCCCCCTACCCAGTTCTCTAATACCCCTTTCAGTAAACCCCACATTCAGCCCTAGGCAATCATGGATGTTTTCTTTTCTTTCTTTTGAGACAGAGCCTCAAGCTGTCACCCTGGATAGAGTGCTGTGACATCACAGCTCACAGCAACCTCCAATTCCTGGGCTCAAGCGATTCTCCTGCCTCTTCCTCCCAAGTAGCTGGCAACTACAGGTGCCCACCACAACGCCCGGCTATTTTGTGTTGCAGCTGTCATTGTTGTTTGGCGGGCCCGGCCTGGATTCGAACCCTCCAGCTCAGGTGTACGCAGCTGGCGCCTTAGCCCATTGAGCCACAGGCACCGAGCCAATCATGGATGTTTTCTGCTACTAAGTTAGGAATGCCTTTTCTAGGAGGCAATATTTATTGAGTATACTATGTGCCAGGAACTGTGGATTACCTCACTTTATTCTCGAAATTCTAAGAGGAAACAGGTTAATGGAGATTTAACATGTTGTGACCTTCTAAGCAGAAGAAATTACTTATAAATCTAATTGAACTTTTTAAAGTTTAATATTGCCTTATAACAATTCATTAACAGCTAGATCAATTATAGATCTAGACACAAAACCATTATGAGAAGTCTGATTTAGATTATTAGTTATCATCCTCAATACTTTGAAGATTAGAAAAAATGCTCTATTGTACATTACTATATATTATTAATTATAACCCACTAAAGTCAACAGTCTTTTCCTTTTAACATATGTGTTTTTATATTACCAGAATTTAGGAGGGAATTGTTCCCCCTTTTCTGTTTAACAGTTTGTATATGGACAATGTATTTTAAGTAACACTTTTTTCTTCCAAGAAACTTACCATAGGCAAGACTTTTACACCAAAGTGATTTACCAGAGCTTAACTCCAAGCATCACAAACACAGGGTACTAACGTTGATCTTTTACCAATGAATGATCTTAACACTTAAAACACATCCACATTTATCCATAAATAGGAAAGAAAATGATTATCCTCTCTTTGAATAAATTAAAAAATTGATGTTGGTTTCCTAAAAGAAAATAGCTAAACTATCAATATAACTTAAAACTAAAAGACCTCAAAACAAAAGGCCCACAAAGGCTGTTTGCTTTCCTTCCAATATGGGACAGTGCATGAAGAAAAGAATGGAATCAGACTGAAATGAAAATTACTTTCCCAAGTCTGGAGAAGGCCCAACAAGTGGTGCTAGGTGTCAATAAAATATTTTAAGAAAATGTGCTTTCTAAATAGTGCTAAAAATATTAAATTAGCTGAATTACCTTTATAACTTTGTAAAATAAGAGCCAGAAATTTTTCCTAAATAACTTTTTAAAAATGGAAGTGAACAAGCAAAGAGAAGTTAGGCAATCTGCCTAAAGCTTCAATGGGAGATTTAGGAAGAGACAGTGAATTAGATTCTTTAGAGTGCACAGCATTCTTTCTACATGCCAAAGAAAAAGGCATCCAGGAGTCAATCACAACTTCGATAAAAAGATATAAAATGATTAAAGATGCAGTTGGTTAAGTGGAAAGTGAGAGAGAGGAAAGAGTTTAGGAATGCTAGAATTGCCAATGGAAATTAGTGGGAATTTTTTTTTTTTTTAAGAGACAGAGTCTCACTTTGTTGCCCTCGGTACAGTGCCTTGTCGTCACAGCTCACAGCAACCTCCAGCTCTTGGGCTTAGGTGATTTTCTTGCCTCATCCTCCTGAGTAGATGGGACTACAGGCGCCCGCCACAACGCCCAGCTACTTTTTGTTGCAGTTTGGCTGGGGCCGGGTTCAAACCCGCCACCCCCGGTATATGGGGCTGGCGCCCTACTCACTGAGCCACAGATGCCGCCATATATATATATATACACACACACACACACACACACACACACACACACACACACACACACACTTTTTTGAGGCAGAGCCTCAAGCTGTTGCCCTGGGTAGAGTGCTGTGGCATCACAGCTCACAGTAGCCTCCAATTCCTGGGCTCAAGCGAGTCTCCTGCCTCCACCTCCCAAGTAGCTGGGACTACAGGCGCCCTCCACAACGCCCAGCCCTTTTTGGTTGCAGCCATCATTGCTGTTTGGCGGGCCCGGGCTGGATTTGAACCCGTCAGCTCAGGTGTATGTGGCCGGCGCCTTAGCCGGTTGAGCCACAGGCGCTGAGCCGTGCTAGTCTTGTTTAATTATTAGAACAGCGGTTCTCAACCTGTGGATTGAACTGTATTAAAGGGTTGCAGCATTAGGAAGGTTGAGAACCACTGCGTTAGAGTAATTCTACGTGGAATTTCTGTCCTTATTTAATAAAAGAAAGAAGTAAATTATATCCTGTGATGGCAGTAATGAAGATGACAGGATGTATTTTACCAAGAATGATAAGAGATTACTACACGTACATTTCTAATATAATAAAAGAGTCAAAAACTTAAGATTATTTCCTGAACCATCTCAACTTTTCCCTCAAGTGAGTAACATCTTGTATTCACATGTGATCATATTCTCTTTTATTTTTATTTATTTTTTGAGACAGAGTTTTATTATGTCACCCATGGTAGAGTACCATGGCATCACAGCTCACAGCAACCTCAAACTCTTGGGCTTAAGCAATTCTCTTGCCTCGGCTGCCCAAGTAGCTGGTACAGGTGCTCGTCACAGTGCCCGGCTATTTTTTGGTTGTAGATGTCATTGTTGTTTGGCAGGCATAGGCTGGGTTTGAACCCGGCAACTCTGGTGCATGTGGCTGGTGCCCTAGCTGCTGAGCTACAGGTGCAGAGCCTCTTTCTTTCTTTTTTTTTTTTGAAAAGACAAACTGAAGTACAGTGGCTATTCACAGGGGAAATCATAGCACTCTATAGCCTTGAACTCCTGGCCTTAAGAGATCCTCCCACCTCAGGAGTTGCTGGGACTATAGGCACGGACTATCATGCCCGACTTACATTCTCCTTTGATAGTACTTCTTATCTCTCTAGCTGAATTGATTATTTATTTGCTTTTTAGAAAAGAATAAAGGCACATATACACATTTTCATTATTAGGCAGAAAGTAAGCATCTTCTCAAGTGGCTTTGATTATTGTGGGTGCTGTTACATGCATTAACTCTGATTTTAAAGAATGACACATACCATAACTGTCCCTTTACTTAGACTAGAATACTACAGTCATTTTGAAAGAGGTGGGCAAGGGGGGTTGCTCAGTGGGTACAATGTGTATTGCTTCAGTGATGTATGCACTGAAGGCTCTGACTTCACTACAATGTAATACAGCAAAACTGCAGTTGGATCCTATGACGATAAACAAATAAAAAATGGAGCAAAAGAGGGCGGTGCCTGTGGCTCAAAGGAGTAAGGTGCCAGTCCCATATAGTGGAGGTGGCGGGTTCAAACCTGGCCCCAGTCAAAAAATGCAAAAAAAAAAAAGGAGGAAAAGAAAACAAAACAATTGAATATATACGCAGTTTGGTTTAATGGAAGGCATGAAGGATTGAGAAAGAAGTGGCTCAACTTTTTATGGTTTAGTCTCCTCACTAGATGAATATCATAGTGAATGAATGGTAAAAGGAAGCTGTCAAAGCTGCTATGTGGTTCAAATATCTTAACAAGTCAAAGTGTACCTAAAAGTTCAAAATTTTAGATTAATGGAATGCATTAACTTAACTGAACAAAAACTTCTATAGAGTACTTATTAAAAAGAACATACTGCAGCTTTATTTATTTATTTATTTTTTTTTGAGACCGAGCCTCAAGCTGTCACCCTGGATACAGTGCTATGACATCACAGCTCACAGCAACCTCCAATTCCTGAGCTCAAGCGAGTCTCTTGCCTCCGCTCCCAAGTAGCTGGGACTACAGGCGCCCACCACAACGCCCGGCCATTTTTTGGTTGCAGCTGTCATTGTTGTTTGGCGGGCCCAGGCTGGATTCGAACCCGCCAGCTCAGGTGTACGTGGTACGTGGCTGGCGCCTTAGCCCGTTGAGCCACAGGCGCCGAGCCCATACTGCAGCTTTAATGGTTGTTCAAAAGATGCATTAGGAAGGAAATAGAAATAGGTGTATTGTTTGGGAAGGCACAGGGAAAAAGAGAGGCTTGGTATCAAAGGTACAATCCTAGAGAAGACACAACCAAATTTTGAGAGATAGACAAGTCCCTTAGAATAATTTCTTCTTGAAGAAGAGTTCTGCTCTGTCAGCCTGGGTAAGGTGCAGTGGCATTATCAGTACTCACTGTAATCTCAAACTCCTTGGTTCAAGCGATCCTTCTGCCTCAACCTTCCAACTAGCTGGGACTACGGTGTGCACCACCATGCCTAATTAAATTTTTTTTTTTTTTTTTGAAACAGAGTCTCACTTTGTTGTCCTTGGTAAAGTACCGTGGAGTTATAGTTCATAGCAACCTCAAACTTTTGGGCTCAAGCAATACTCTTGCCTCAGCCTCCTCAGGAGTAGCTGGGACCATAGGCACCACCAGAAGATCTGGCTATTTTTAGAAATGGGGTTTCACTCTTGCTCAGTCTGGTTTCCAACTCCTGAGCTCAAGCAATCCATCCACCTCAGCCTCCCAGAGTGCTAGGGTTACAGGTATGAGCCATGGTTCCTGGCTTCCAGCTAACTTTTTCTATCTTTGGAAGAGACAGAGTCTCACTCTTTTTTTTTTTTTTTTCTTTTTTGCAGTTTGGCCGGGGCTGTGTTTTGAACCCACCACCCTTGGTATATGGGGCCGGCACCTTACCCACTGAGCCATAAGCGCTGCCCCAGAGTCTCACTCTTACTCAGGCTGGTCTTGAACTCCTGACCTTAAGCGATTCTCTCACCTTGGCCTTCTAGAGTGCTAGGATAACAGCCAGAAGAATTTCTCTTATTTAATCTGCCTCCCCTATCAGCAGCAACCTCATCTTCCAATTTGCTTCTTCCCAAATTGCATGGGAGAAGGAAGAAAAAATTTAAGAGAACTGTGATCACCTAATTGAGATATAAAACATACCTCTCCACTTTGAATAGTTACAAACACTTAGAAACACAGTGACAGAGATACCACTAGCCTCAGAAATGACAGTAGACCATAGAGATAACATCTCAAAAAGCAGTTTTCTATGCTTAGTCACATTTGGTTCAATTTTTCTTCTTTTTTTGAGCCAGTCTTACTATGTCACTCTCGGTACAGTGCCATGGTGTCACAGTTCACAGCAACCTCAACCTTCTGGGCTTAAGCGATTCTCTTGCCTAAGCTTTCCAAGTAGCTGAGACTACAGGCGCCTGCCACAACAATGCCCAGCTATTTCTTTGTTGTTGTCGTCATTGTTGTTTAGCAGGCCCTGGCTGGGTTCAAATCTGCCAGCCCCAGTGCATGTGGCTGGCGGCCTAACCACTGAGCCTCTTTTTTTTTTTTTTTTTTTTTTTTTGAGACAGAGTCTCAAGCTGTTGCCCTGGGTAGAGTGCTGTGGCGTCATAGCTCACAGCAACTTCCAACTTGGGCTCAAGTAATCCTCTTGCCTCAGTTTTTCTATTTTAGTAGAAATGGGGGTCTGGCTTTTTGCTCAGGCTGGTCTTGAACCCGTGAGCTCAAGCAATCCACCCGCCCTGGCCTCCCAGAACACTAGGATTACAGGTATGAGCCACCGCGCCTGGCCAATTTTTCTTTTTTTTTTGAGACAGAGTCTTAAGCTGTTGCCCTGGGTGAAGTGCTGTGGCATCACAGCTCACAGCAACCTCAAACTCTTGAGCTTAAGCAATTCTCTTGCCTCAGCCTGTCAATGACTGGCAACTTTTCTGTTGTAGTTGTCATTGTTGTTTTAGCTGGCCCAGGCTGGGTTCGAACCCACCACCCTCAGTGTATGTGGCTGGTGCCCTACCCACTGAGTACGGATGCCACCAATTTTTCTTTCTTTTTTTTTTTTTTTGTATTTAAATTTAAGACAATGTTTTTATGCTCTATTTAGTAATTATATCATTTTGCCTGATAATGAAACTTCAGTGCATTACACACGTTTGCTCAAATCAAATGATCCCCTTTTTCCCTTATGGCTACATGCTCTCAGTGATCACCTCCCTCATCTTTATTTATTCGTTCAGTAAAGTACTTGAGTTCTTACCTTGTCCCAAGAACCATCCTAGTACAGGAGAAACTAAGTAAAAAGGACCACATGACTCTGTCCTTGCCCTCAAAAAGGAGACAGACAACAAAGAAGCAAACAAATACAATCATTACACATTGGGATCAAGGCTGTAAAGGTACTCTACCAAAATTTGAGATTACAGAACTACTTTGAATAGGTGGTTAGGGAAGGCCTCTCAGGCAGATTTAGGCATAGACCTCAAGGAAGGTTGTTCTGGATAAACAGTGTGTTCAAGGAAGAGGTACCAGTTACACTAACATGCTCTGTGTGCGCGTTCATGTACAAGGCGGGCAGAGGAAGAGTAAGAAGAGCATTCATTCCAGGCATAGAGGCCAGAAAGTGCACCCCATAACGGGAAAGAGCGTGTGGAGTTAGAAAGGTGGCCAGGGTAGTTGAAGCTTAAGGAGCAAGAGATATAAAACGAGGATGTAATCGGTAACGCCCTGGCAAGGAGTCTAGACTTTACATGCAACGGGAAGTTATATATAGAGTTACTTCAGACAAGTGAATTACACGATCCGTTTTTCTTCTTAAAAGATCACGCTGTGGCTCATCGAGTAGGGCGCCGGCCCCATATACTGAAGGTGGCAGGTTCAAACCTGGCCTGGGCCGAACTGCAAAACAAACAAACAAAAAAATAGCCGGGTGTTGTGGCAGGCGCCTGTAGTCCCAGCTACTCGGGAGGCTGAGGCAAGAGAATCGCCTAAGCCCAGGAGTTGTAAGTTGCTGTGAGCTGTGTGCCGCCATGGCACTCTACTAAGGGTGATAAAGTGAGACTCTGTCTCTACGAGAAAAAAAAAAATCACGCTAGTAAAAAGAGATGTACAAGAAAGGTTTTTAATATAAAGAACTCTAAGTCAGATGCAAAAATTATGCACTTCTCCCTTCAGAGTTTCCATATGTAAAGCAAGAAGTCTGAGCTACAGGCCATTTCTTTCCAGCTGAGACGGGCCTAGGCGGTTCAGTTTCCGAGAGCAAGGACCGCAGCAGATTGACCACACAATTCCGGATATACCCGCCGGCGCCGAGCACACAACTGGCGCCCTTACACTGTTGGTCAGAGCAATCAATCAATGAATGGCCTGCTCTAGCCGCGAGGGGGACGCCCCGGGCGCGGGACCAGGCCCTGGCCCTGAAAGGAACACGATGTGTGGCGCGGGACGCTGAGAAGCGTCCGACAAGGAAAGTGAGAGCCGGCTCGCCCACAGCCAAAGGCGTCCCGAGAAGTGGGGCCGGGGCCTCGCAAGTTGAGGGCAGAAAGAGCTGGACTCGGGGCCCGACACCAGCAGCTAGGAGGAAAGGCCGAAACGCCGAGGGAAGGATTCTGAATTTAGGCCGGGCGGCCCAGCCACTCACCGCAGCCGTTGCTAGGCTGTGCATGTTGGGAGCGGCCGCCGCTCTTCCTCCTCCGCCAGACGACCGACCAGCGACCCCGCCTCAGCGCCTCCGCCGCTGAAGATGAAGAGCCACTGTAGCCGCCATCCGCCTCTGGCTCGCTCCGCCCCCTTCACAGCCTTCTGACCTCTCACCCCCGACCCCGACCACACAACTTCTTCCAGCCTCCTCGCTCTCCGCCTAGGTAATAGTTCCAGGTTTTGTCTTTTGCCACTCAAAAGTCAGAACTGCAAGGACGTTCGCGACCTACTAGTTCCCCCTACGCCTGGCATCAAGCAGGTATCCCCAGAGAGAGGTGTGAACTCTGACCCTTCTCCGGAGGCTAGTGAAGGGCGGAAAAAGACGAGCAGTCAGCGGAGGACACGTATTGCGCATGCCCGACTGGGCTCAGTCGGAGGGAAATCGCGGGAGGTCGAAATTGCGCGAAGTGGAAAGTGCGCATGCGTACTAGAGTCACGGCTGGGGCGGGGCTTCCTGGGCTAGGCTTCGGAAGGTGATGGGTGGGGCGAAGGCATAGGTCGGGCGGAGTTTTCAGGCTTGCGCGCACGCGCTTCTTCTGGTCGCGTCGAGTGTGCGTGCGTGCGTGTTTGCGTGTGGTCACAGTTCCCGCCATCAGCCGCTCTCCCTGAGTGGGGGGAGCGAGCGGCCTCACTACTTCGTGTTCGGCTTCCTTTCCTTATTTACCCCCAGCTCCTCCCCTTCCGTGTGGGCTCTGTGCTTTCAGCTGGCTTGACCCGGGGCTCCAGACCCTCAGGCACAGGTAAGGCGGACAGGGTAGCTTCTCAATCGAGCCGTTTTCCCTACCGCCCCCCCCAACCCCGTGCGATTCGTCCACTCGGCGTTTACTCCTTTGGAGTTCGCCCTGCTGCTGCTCAGCCCACCCCCAACCACTCGACGCTTCCCCGGCTTCAAAGGTACTTTACTTGGGTGTTACCTCCGGTTATCCCCTCCTCCTTTGACCTGGTCTTTGCTGTCACTCGCTCCTTCCGAAACCCTAACCTGGTGCCTTTTCTCTGGGACTGTCGTCGGCCTCTTGTCCTTTAACTAGGCCTGCTGTCTCTTTAGGTGACTTACGTTGCCGCACATACATTAGGCCTTGGACACGGGTATTCATTCACTCTCTTTCACCTTCTTTCTCCTAACCATCCCTTTCTAAAAGACATGGACTGTATTTTTGTCTTGCGTTTTTCCCCTTATCTCTAGCCATCGGGTCAGGTTGTCGAGTTTATCTATGTTAAGCCAGTATCCATGAAAAGGAATGGTAGTTGATGACAAAGTCTTGTGTTCTGGAGAGTTGTCCTGTGGTGGCTTTGTGATAGTCCTCTTAAAATCTCAGCTCTGTAAACGCCTTTATTGGGATGGCGGTGCCTATCAAGTTTAACTGGAAGAGATGTTTGAGAGGGGATGTCAAGTAGGCAGTTGAATAGACTGGGTTGGGGAGCCAAGCAGGGTTCTGGGTTGGATATATAACGTAGGTATGTATATGTATGTGTATAAGTGTGTCATCTGCCATATTGATAGTAATTGAAGTTATGAATGTGGATGAAGTCTCCTAAAGAGAGTATAATGCTAGAAAAGAAGGGAGCCTAGGAGGGAGCATTGAGGGATTCTTCACATTTAATAACTTGGTAAAGAAGGATGAGTCTTGCCAGAAATGAAAGAAGTCATCAGTAGTGTTGCACTCTGCTGAAAGGTGAAATCGAAGGAGGATTGAAAAATCCAGCTACATAGAAGTTGTCAGTTGTCTTAGAGATATTTGGTGCAGTAAAATGAATATTTGAGTTAATTCCTAGGTCATCTTTTACTCTTAAGTTCCTCCCTAAGGGTTAAATTCCACCTATATATTCATGACTAAAGAATTCTTTTTTTTTTTTTTTTTTTTTTTTTAGAGACAGAGTCTTACTTATTCGCCCGCGGTAGAGTGCCATGGCGTCACAGCTCACAGCATCTTCCAGCTCTTGGGCTTAGCCGATTCTGTTGCCTCAGCCTCCCAAGTAGTTGGGACTATAGGCACCTGTCACAACGCCTTGCTATTTTTTTTGTTGCCGTTTGGCTGGGGCCAGGTTTGAACCTGCCATCCTCGGTATATGGGGCCAGCACCCTACTCACTGAGCCACAGGTGTTGCCCGTGACTAAAGAATTTTTATTTCTAGCCTATTCTCATTGTCTGCTTGACATCTGATCTTGATTTTTTTCATTAGGAATTTCAAATACAACGTATCTAATGCTAAAGTCTTGATCTTTCCATGTCCAGATTCTTTATCCTCTAGTGTCCCATTTCATTAAGTGATATATCCATTTATCTAATTACACAGGCTAGAAACTGTACTTTCTTGACTTCTCCCTATCCCATACCCTCTCCAAGTTTTATGTATTCTACTTCCAATATATATTTTGAGTCTGTTTCTGTACATTGTGACTAATTTCCAGTTAAAGCTCTGATCCTTTTTTTTCACCTGGACTTGATCACTCTGGCTCCCAGTTTTCTCATTTATAAAATAGGAATAGTAAAGATATCCACTTCATTGTATTGTTATGAGGATTAAATGAGATAACCATGGTAAGCACATGGCACACACTAAATGGTCAGTGAACATTAATTGTTACTATAATTATTATAAGCTGAACAAGGTCAATACTATTATCTGGTTGTCCTATTTTCTTCCATTCTTGTTCTTCTTCATTCTCCTCCCCAAGTCCAGACTATATGACTTCTTCAAAAACTCTTCAGTGGATTTCCCATTGCTAAGTCCTTATTACATTTAAAATAAAACAAAAAATTCTTGCGGTGGTTCACAAGACCTCGCACAGCCTGGTTCTTGTGACTAACTTCATTTTGTACTATCCTCTCCCTCACATAACTTAAGCCACAATTTTAATTTCCTTAGTCATGACAAGTTATTTTCTTGTTCAGGGACTTTGCACATGCTGTTTGCTTGATTGTTCCAGCACCTCTCCACCAGTCAACTCATGCTGTGATTTTCAGTGGTACTTTCTTAGAAAAGTCTCTTCTTGATGTTCTCTACCTTACATCTTGTCTCTACCTTACATCTTGTCTCATCATGCCCTGTATCTTACTTTATATTATTTTTCAGAACTTGTAATTAATATGTATTTGCATGATTATTAAAGTCTGTCTCCTACTAGAAAATAAGCTGGTAACTTTTATTTTTAGTTTTCAACAATTTGTTAAATGACTAGTGAACTGGAACCTGCTATAAGAAGCATTGTGTCTTTTGGAAGCACCAGCTTACTGATATTCTTGTCATCTCATATTGTTTTTCATCCTGCATTAAAATTTTTTTTTTTTTTTTTGAGACACAGCCTCAAGCTGTCACCCTGGAGAGAGTGCTGTGGCATTGCAGCTCACAGCAACCTCCAATTCCTGGGCTCAAGCGAGTCTCCTGCCTCTGCCTCCCAAGTAGCTGGGACTACAGGCGCCCGCCACAACGCCCGGCCATTTTTTGGTTGCAGCCGTCATTGTTGTTTGGCGGCCCCGGGCTGGATTCAAACCCGCCAGCTCAGGTGTACGTGGCTGGCGCCTTAGCCCGTTGAGCCACAGGCGCCGAGCCCCTGCATTAAAATTAAGGGACACAGAAGAAGTTTTCCAGCTTTGGAAACTTTTATTTCATAAAACCATCCAGATTTAGACACTGAATTGACAATAAACTTTAGGTCAACTTCCTTCTCTCAGTCACAACACTAATTTTAATTTCATTTGTACATTTGTTTTATAGATCTTTTTTTAAAGAAAGAAAGCCATTGAAAATCTGAATAGTGGTTTATTTATTTTAACAGCCTGTGACACTGTGATACCAGTGATGATTCCATGTTTAAGTCAGGTTGGAGAAGAAAAGAATATTAAAAATTTAATAATTTTGGCAGGGCCTGGTGGCTCACGCCTATAATCCTAGCACTCTGGGAGGCCAAGGCAGGTGGATTGCTTGAGCTCAATTCAAGGCCAGTCTGAGCAAGAGCAAGACGCTGTCTCTAAAAAATACCTGGGTATTGTGGTCTCAGCTACTTGGGAGGCTGAGGCAGGAGGATCACTTGAGCCCAAGAGTTTGAGGTTGCTCTGAGTTATGAGGCTATGGCACTTGTACTGAGGATGACAAGTGAGACTTGGTCTCAAAAAAAAAAAATTTTTTTTAACAATCTTGTGTATGTTTAAAATAGGGTTTCTGTTAGTGAAATGAGAATAAAAAGTAGGAAGTATATAAATGCCAAACATAAGCATTCGAATTTATTTTCTAGGTTAGGAGAGCAGTTAGTATCAATAGCAAATATTTAGCTCTTAATAAGTGGTGAATATTTTGTTGGTGTACACAAGAGGAGTACAAAATTCTATATTTTGTATATTGTGCCCCTCATTTTGAAGGCACTGTGATCAAGTATATAAATGTCCATTCCTAATTAAAAGTCTTCTGCCCTGCTTTGGAGAAAAAGCTAAGGAGACAACTAGTACGTACTTTGGTAAGAGATAAAAAGAGTAGTTCTTTAGATACTATGGCGGCAAAATCCTGAGAGAATGGAGGCTAAAAAAGGGATTACTACCATTAATTGATGAGGATAAACTGTGGTAGTAGTTAAGAATGTAGGTTCTGGCATTTGACCTAGTTTTATCTCTTACCTTATATGTATAAATTACTTAATCTCTCATCTATAAAGTAGAGATATAAAAATCCCTTAGGATTATTATGAAAGTTAAATGAAATACATTTATTATTCTTAGTACCGTGCTTAGTAAATGTTTTATAATATTGGGTCAAGTGAAGACAAAGCAATAATTTTTTTTTTTTGAGACAGAGTCTCACTATGTTGCCCTCGGTAGAGTTCTATGGCGTCACAGCTCACAATAACCTCAAACTCTTGGGCTTAGGACATTCTCTTGCCT
The DNA here is from genome assembly GCA_963574655.1 of Perodicticus potto. Lineage (NCBI taxonomy): Eukaryota > Metazoa > Chordata > Mammalia > Primates > Lorisidae > Perodicticus > Perodicticus potto. The sequence goes on from CAUYRH010031039.1 coordinate 15,570, forward strand.
CGGCCTCCCAAGTACCTGTGACTATAGGCACCCTCCACAACTCCCGGCCATTTTAAGGTTGTAGTTGTCACTGTTGTTTGGCATCCTTGGGCTGGGTTCGAACCTACAAGCTCCGGTGTATGTGGCTGGCACCCTAGTCCCTGAGCTACAGGCACCAAGCCAAAATGATAAATTTCTGAAGTGGGATAGTGGCTAGGAAAAAAAGTGGGATTTGGATAGATGAGACTAAAGGTTAAAGTGTGAAACCTGATGCTAAGATTTCTTGCCTGAATGATGATAGAAGGACAAAAGTAGGGAAGTCTAGGTAGTCTTGACATTTGTACCCCTGCCACAGTGCCTTCAAACTGGAATAGTACAACAGATGATTTTTTATTAAATGAACAAAATGAGTTTAAAGTCGAGTTAGCATTCAGGTAGGCAGTAAGAGATGCCTGGGTAGAACTTCAGGCTTCAGGCCTGAATTTGAGAAAGAAATCCATAAAGTTAGTTTTCAAAGAAAAGTGAAAGCACCAAGATTACCCATCTTTTGAAATTTTTATCAGCACATTGTGGAATTGGTGTTTTAAGGCTTAAGACATTGTTATGTAACAATGTTTATAAAGTCAACAAAGGATGTACTCTTTTTCATTGACTTCTTAGTTTCAAAATGTTGCAAGAATAAATAAACCAAGACTGCAAGTTGATCAAGGTGCACGCTCCTTCTGTAGTCTCTTTGCACAGCAGATACAGGCCTAAAGTTTTGTTGATCATTTGTGTGTGTGTGTTGCTTATCATGTTTTAAATATTTTCATATGGTAATCTGTGATTTGTAAATAATCAAGCGGTTAATCTTTGTTACATAAATTATCACTTTCCTGTTTTTAAAGTTTTGATTTTGTGTATTGGATTATTTTAAAGGCACATTTATATTTTCTTTAGCTGAATTGATGGCTTCTGGAGAACTTGCATAGCTGCAGAATATGAGTAGTTTCCCAAGAAGAGTGCTTTATCTTTGGGACAAGGAACAGAATAAAGGTGAATTGTTATTACATAAGGTTTTCAGTAAAAGTCACTGAAAAGTAAGTAATATTTTTGTTTTAGATGGTGTTAATAAGGGTTAATAAGGGTGTGAAAACTGGCAAGAATAGACACTTTCCTGTGTTTATTTTATAGTGATAGTTTTATGCTTTATCATGCTTTCTTTACCATAGAATGGTCTCTGGATAAGAATGTTTTCAAAGCAGTACCTAAATGCAAGCATTTTTAAGTAAATGTACAGGGTATAGAAACATTTTTGCCAATATATTATTGATTGCTCTTTCATGGAATGCTCGAAGTTGATCAGCAACTTTATTTTTTTATTTTATTGTATTTTTTTTTTTGAGACAGAGCCTCAAGCTATCACCCTGGATAGAGTGCCGTGGCATCACAGCTCACAGCAACCTCCAACTTCTGGGCTCAAGCGAGTCTCTTGCCTCCGCCTCCCAAGTAGCTGGGACTATAGGCGCCCACCACAACGCCCAGCCATTTTTTGGTTGCAGCCATCGTTGTTGTTTGGCGGGCCCGGGCTGGATTCGAACCTGCCAGCTCAGGTGTACGTGGCTGGCGCCTTAGCCCGTTGAGCCACAGGCGCCGAGCCAACTTTATTTATTTATTTTTTTTTTTGAGACGGAGCCTCAAGCTGTCACCCTGGATAGAGTGCTGTGGCATCACAGCTCACAGCAACCTCCAATTCCTGGGTTTAAGCAAGTCTCTTGCCTCTGCCTCCCAAGTAGCTGGGACTACAGGCGCCCGCCACAATGCCCGGCCATTTTTTGGTTGCAGCCATCGTTGTTTGGCGGGCCTGGGCTGGATTCGAACCCGCCAGCTCAGGTGTACGTGGCTGGTACCTTAGCCCATTGAGCCACAGATGCTGAGCCTGATCAGCAACTTTAAAATAATAATTATGAAGAAATTTAGGAAAAGGGGAATCCCTTTGACTTTTTTTTTTTTAGACAGTCTCACTATGTTGGCCTTGGTAGAGTGCCTTGGCATCACAGCAACCTCAAACTCTTGGACTCAGCCTCCCAAGTAGCTGGGACTACAGGCACCTACCACAATGCCTGGCTGTTTTTTTGTTGCATTTGTCATTGTTTAGCTGGCCCGGGCCAGGTTCGAACTCGCCACCCTCAGTGTATATGGCCAGTGCCGTAACCACTGTACTATGGGCACGGAGCCCCCTTTGACATATTTAAAGAATAGCTCATTTTAATTTTCCTTTGCCTTCCCAGTATTGTTTTTAAGAGAATTAGCATTACAGAGTTCAGGGAAACTGTACGTATGGTCTTTGTCTTAGGTTCATAGAAAGCTATGGTCTTTGTCTTAGGTTCATAGAAAGTTGAACTGCTACTGGACCATGCCTTGTACTGAAGAAGAAACTTAGTTTCTTTTCTTTCAACCAAGTATGGCAAACCCTAATAATTTTTTTTTTTTTTGAGACAGTGTCCCTCCATGTTGCCCTTGGTAGAGTGCTGTGGCATTACAGCTCACAGCAACCTCAGACTCTTGGGCTTAAGTGAGTCGCTTGCCTCAGCCTCCCAAGTAGTACTACAGGCGCCTGCCACAATGCCAGCTATTTTTTTGTTGTTGTTGCCATTGTTGTTTGGCTGGCCCAGGCTGGATTCGAACCCACCAGCCTCTGTGTATTTGGCTGGTGCTGTAACCCCTACGCTATAGTTGCTGAGCCAGCCCTGATGATTTAATGAATGAACAAAAGTAGATGATTAATTCATTAGGTACAAAAGGAGATAAGGGCTAAATTGAGGCATTAAGAAATTTTATTGGGTGACCCTGAAGTGCAGTCGGTCTGTAGGCGGAGCATTCTTGAGGTCATCTGCACCTTCTGACTGGGAAAAGATGGTCAACGTCTTGAAAGGAGTGCTTATAGAATGTGACCCTGCCATGAAGAAGTTTCTGTTGTACTTGGATGAGTCCAATGCCCTGGGGAAGAAGTTCATAATTCAAGATATTGATGACACTCACATCTTTGTAACAGCAGAGTTGGTTAATGTCCTCCAGGAGCGAGTGGGTGAATTAATGGACCAAAATGCATTTTCTCTTACCCAGAAGTGAAAATGTTAGATATTGACCACTTAGGAATTATAAGCAGCAAATGAGAAAGACTCACCAATCGGTATCTTAATGTGACTGATTAGACTTAGAGATTGCTGAGGAGCCTCCTATGGGAAAGACTAAGGATGATTTGTCAAGAAAAATGCCTCCTGGGCTGATTTTGTTGTGCCCTAGAATTTAAAAAAAAGAAGGAAAGAAAACTTTAACAGTTGGATGTAGGCTCGGCACCTGTGGCTCAGCGGGCTAAGGCGCCAGCCACGTACACCTGAGCTTGAGGGTTCGAATCCAGCCCGGGCCCGCCAAACAACAATAACGACTGCAACCAAAAAATGGCCGGGCGTTGTGGCGGGCGCCTGCAGTCCCAGCTACTTGGGAGGCGGAGGCAGGAGACTCGCTTGAGCCCAGGAATTGGAGGTTGCTGTGAGCTGTGATGCCACGGTACTCTATCCAGGGTGACAGCTTGAGACTCTGTCTCAAAAAAAAAAAAAACAGTTGGATGTAATTTGATTGTTACCCCTTATTGAAATATAAATGTCAATGTTAAAAAAGAAAAAAGAAAAATTTTATCATATTCTATCAACTTTATGTCTTCATATTTTAGGTTTTTTTTTTCTTTAGAAGAAAGAAAGGTTGCTAGTTGAAATGGTTAAGAAAGTGTTCAATATCTAAAGTAAAATTTCATATAAATAGCCAGAGCTCTGCATCAAAATGTTTGAAATGCATAGGGAATTAGATAGAAACAGATGTAGCCAATAACATTTTTTTATTTCTTACATACTTCAGAGATAAACTTTGAAATCTTTATCACTAAATTTTATTAAATGATGTAATTTTTTAATTATATGTTTTTGTTAGAGTAATTTTTTTTTTTTTTTTTTGAGACAGAGCCTCAAGCTGTCCCCCTGGATAGAGTGCCATGGCATCACAGCTCACAGCAACTTCCAATTCCTGGGCTCAAGCGAGTCTCCTGCCTCTGCCTCCCAAGTAGCTGGGACTACAGGTGCCCGCCACAACGCCCGGCCATTTTTTTTTTAGGTTGCAGCCACCATTCTTGTTTGGCAGACCCGGGCTGGA